>CADDXX010000079.1:1830079-1879545 GCA_902810485.1 Alauda arvensis | reverse complement strand
CTGCTAGGTAGAACAAATGAAGACAAAAGGTATAGAAATGTATTCAGAACACTTACACAGAACCTGCATATTCTTTCCTAGCAAAATTCTTTGAATTCTTTGCAATTTTTGTAAAATTCAAAGAACTGATAGAGTGCTTTCTTCAATTATAATTGTATTGGSTACCAGAAGATTATCTCTTATGACAAGTAAAGATTTTACAGTAGCTGGTCTGTTTTTTAAATTTTGTTTATTTTGTTTGATTACAATGACAGAAATTCCTTGTCTAGATAATGCAAAATTAATTTTCTAACAAGTGACAAATAAATATATGGAGAAAAGCAGATCTCCATTCATTAGGAAAACTATAGACTGAACTGCACCATGGTAGTCAACTGTGCCAGTAATTTTGACATTCCTTTGCAAATTAGCCAGGCTTTGTGAGTACAGGTCTACTTTACTGCACAGGGGGGCTTTCAGCTCTTGGAATCTGGCAGGGGTTCAAGATCAAAGTGTTGCTTTGAACCCACTTGTTAGCCATGCAAAATAAACACAATTTACCTTGCAATAAAAAGCATCAGTGAGGGGAAAAAAGAAAAGAAAAAAAGAAAAGAAAAAACATTTTTGAAAAACCTTCAAATACCAATTCAATACTTAAATTATTGCTACTAACTTAGTATAGGGAGAAAAATTATTAAAATATTATTTAAAATGATCTGCGGGTTAAAGTCTTCTACAAGGAAGGAGGAGTGAGTTTGGTTTAGTTTCCTGATCACAATTGCAGACAATTCTTTAAAGCACAGAGACCATCCTGATGTTGCCATAAAAAGTTCCATGGCTAATTATTTGCCAGTACAACTGTTCACTTCCTGTGGTGGATTTATGCTAAATCCTGTTATTAGTCTTGCTCTGCAATTGCCATTGTCTGTGACTGGAAGCAAGGCTCAAAGGCTACAGTCAGCCTTTTATTACAAAACATGTGAATGGAGATTTGACCCAATGTTCGACTACTTCCCCTTTTGGTTTTATGTAAGCTGCTGAGCCTTTCCCTATAAATCACTATGTTGAAATGAACTTTTACTCTTGTTCTTCTCTTGCAACCCTGTTGAGTTTGGGGTTTTGGTTTGGGGGTGGGTTTCTTGGTTTTTGTTTTTTAATTTTTTTTCCAAAAAGTCATCTTTTTTTCATTTTATCTTTTCTTTTGCTTTCTTTTTAAAAKAAAATTAGAATTGTTTAATTACAATCTATCACCAAGGTTTCCTACACCATGGGAAACAAAGCAAATGCTTCAAGTCTTGAGAAAAAAGCAATTCTTGAATCCTTTTGAATTTAAAAAACAAGCAAAGGCCCTCCCTTATGAGCATACRTTATTTAAAACATAATTTTAAAAATAGTTTACTGTACAAATGAAAAACTCCCTGTAATAATACTGGCTACATATTTCTCTGCAGTATTTCATACCTTATATTTTCAGGCAAAATCTGGCATACTTTTTAAATTGGACAATAAAAGCTTGTTAATGCAAATACATAGAGATGTAGGGATGCAAACTAGCTGTAAGACTGAAACATATCTGAGACATTCAGTCATTAGAGATGGAGGACCTAGTCCTGCAGTCATCACTCAGAAAAAAAATCTCTTTAAACTGATAGACCCAAGCACTCAGTAAAGGAAAAAGCAGATTACCTTGTGTAATTATGCCCAAGGTACCTGCTTTTGTTGGTAYTTGAGTCACATACCTGATGTTCTTCTTCATTTAAATAAAATTAAATTATTTAAATTAAATAAACCCTTGAAGCGAAAACTTTAATATTAAAGTATTATTTGCAATCTTTTTTCTCCTCATGCTGATAAAWATTAGAAAATTTGAACTTACATTAATGTGATTGAAATCCCTTTTTCTCCAGTTCTATTCATGGAGATTTTCCRCTGGCCACAAAAAAAGTAAACTCAAATTTGCAAACAACTGAAATAGAGGRGGATTCAGGGAATTGTCAGACTAATTCACATTTCCAAAGAAGTAAAGGAAATCTTTCAATGATATCTAAAATACTTTTTACTGATTTGATAACGAATTGCTAACAAATAATAGGGTAATAGTTTGTGGGGCTTAAAAAAAAAAAAATAGGTTGTCAGAGTTCTCCAGTGGAAAAACATTAATGCCTAGTGGCTATTATGTCAACATGGATAAAGTGGCAGGCTGTGAGCACTTCCCTCCAACTCATTTCCCCTACCAAAATAGCGTCTTTCTTGCAGATCCAGAGTCTGGAGTGCCTTGTCCATGTTCTTACAGAATGCAGCACCTTTATGAAGGCTGYGGGATGGATTTATCTGTATTTGTTCACCCAGATGACCATGATGTGTGCCTCTGACAGGGGACTAGTTCACATTCACCCTCCAAACTCAGAACACCCCAGGAGYTGAGAGTTCAAACCGCTAAGGTAGTGTTCATGAGGAGTTTATTAATAGTTGGCTACTACTCGGATTAACAGTTAATTTGTCATGTTAATCCACTCATGCATCCTGTTGAGCCAAATCCTGTCTTTCCTGACCCAAGCCCAAGGAGCTGGGTTTTGCTTAGGAGCATGCCTCAGGCAGCAGGAGGGTTTGATTGCTTTTTTCCCTCGTTGCCACAAAGAAGTATTGAAAATGCTGTGTCTATTGCCGCCACTATAATATCCCCACTAATTTTGATGCGGGCAAAGCCCACCTCCCAGCAGAAAGAGGAGCAAGACTTTTCCCTTTCTATATTTGTGATTTTAAGTTTTAAGCTCTTATTATTTTTTTTTCTTTCATTTGCTTTGACTTCTGTCTTCTTTCTAGAGCACGTTTTACAGATGTTTTTTCAATTATTTGTTAAAAAGCGATGTCTWAAATAAATTATATTGTGTAAACTGCTGATCTAATTTGAGGAGAATGTCTTTAAGGAGAATGTTTTACATATGACCTTTCTGAGAAAGTCACAATTTCTTCATGTAATCTGAAACGCCCATCATAATTTCTATAGACTTTGTTGACATCTCCTGCTGAGCGTGGAGCTGATCAGCTCCTGACTTCCTGGGAAAGAGCCCTGCTAACAAGGCTGCCCCTATTCCTGCAYGTTAGCCAGTGTTTCTGCCTTCTGGGCTGAAGCCTCCTCGCACTGAAGACAGCAGCAACTGGCTCTGCTGCTGTCAGTGTGCTGAGGATCAGCGTGCCTTTGTCTGAGGGAAGCTCACAAAGAGTCTGTGCCTGCTCAATCCAAAAGGTCTGACAATTTGGTAAATCTGGCAAATTGGACAAATTTGCTTTGCTACTGTGTCTGCAAAACTCCACATTTATTTACACAAAATATTAGTTTGCATATTTTATGTGAAAAGAGGATGTCAATCCTTTGTGGAAAGTGATGTTTAGTTACTAATTAGCAATCTATGTCCTGTAATTGTAACCAATTTATTAAATGAACAGTGAGCTGAATTTTAGTGTGTGCAGAGAGTGAGGGAAAGAAACCATTCCCAAATCAATTAATTCTACATGGTTTATTCCTTCCTGGATTTAGAGTTTTGCTTTCCAAGTTTAATGTAACTATTTATAATGCTGTTAAAAAGAAAATGAGTTGTGATTTAGCATAAAATTATTCTGAAGGTTCATCATGTTTTCACCAGTAACATGACCACATATAATAAAAGCTATTAACAATCAACATTTGCCCWTAGTTAGTGCACAGTAGGTATCTCCAAATATTTTTAAAGAAGTGCTGTATAGCACCAAGTGGTAATTGTTGACAAATGTTAGCTTCTACAGAAAACTTGGAAGATGGAATTTACAGCAGACATATAGAAAATATACTTTTAATTTAACATTGATTATGGTTTCTATGACAGGAAACATTTTTTAGATTTTTTTTTCCTACTTATTTTTAAATATTTGTGACAAAAAGACAACTATAGATCGCAGCTTATTTTGCAAGAGGCTGTTTTGGGACAAAACCCCATGTTAAAAAAAAAAAAAAGACACCAAAAAATACTCAATAAAACCCACAAAACTAACAAAATATGTAACATATCTAATTTTACTATAGAAGTTGCCAAACGTAAAAAATTATGTAGAAATTCTTGTTGCAAGTTGTTAGGCAGAAGAGAAAGGAATATACCAATAGCTGCTAGCAGGAAAAGATGATGGAAACAGTTCTTATTCAGGGGAGAGCAGTGCTCAGAATGAGAGGAGAAGGCTATCAAGCCTAAGCTACCTATTTGGAAAGGTGGCACTATTAAGAAAACAAGAAGTCAATCAGACCAGATACCTGCTCTGGGCACTGTTTATGCACTTCTCAAAACAGAGACTGGTCTGTGGGGAACATGCCTGAAAAAGAAGCAAAAATTGCTCAAGGTAACACTGAAGGTGGGACAGATTTGCTGCTAAGGTGAATCACCTTTACAGTCTGTTTACCAACAGACAAAAAAAAAATCAAGTGCTAAAGATGGCAAAGCAAAATATTCCCTAAATAATGTATTTTTCCTTTCTGAAAGAGGAAGGAGCATAAGAAAACACTTTGCAACAATGTTGAAGTTAAATCAGGCTCCAGATGACATTAAATTTGAAACTTCAAAATGCTTAGAGTGATTTCATGTACTTGATGAAATCTCTAACTGCAGTTAGAGGTCACAGTGGAATTTTACTACAGAAAGACCGACAACAGCAGTTGAAATACTTATGTTTTATATGGGTACCTTGTCAAAGCAAAAGAAGATTTAAAAGAAACAGAAAACATTAACAGAAATTATTAGCATTTAGAAAGACCATATTTTCCACAAATTTAGTCATTGTTGTTCATAAGACTATTTCCATCTATAGAACAGTCTGCACTGTAYTTTCCAGGTGTCTCCTGTATCACTTTGCTAGGCTGTGTCCCACCACTCTTACAATCAAGTCCTTGGTATAGCTTCGCAACTTCGATGATGCTGCAGGTGTAAATAAATCAAAGGCCTGCATCTTTTCATTGTTYCCTTTGAGCTTTCAAGTTCATGTTGCCTGTATTGTGTTATACACCAGGCTGATGGGTCTTAGGCTGAAATTTAAATTACTGAARTGCAGACGTCCTTATCTTGACACCTAAAAGTCTTGGTCTCCTTTTAGGGTCAGTGGAAAAAGAATAGGTACTTCTCAGATATGATTCATCTTATCGCAAAGCAGGTATCTAAAATAAGTCAGATGAACTTCATCTTAAAACTGTTTGTTTCCACCTGCTTACYATAAGGGGAGCCTGRGACAGATAAATTCAGACRTACACAAGTCAATATTTGCTTCAGWGAATGTTACTCTTGAGAAAACAAGTTAAATATACAGATACCATGTTTTCAAAAACAAGGGTTTTAATAGCTGCCATTGTTTTCCATATTTCATTGGRAAGTATTAAAAACATCTTTACATCATAAGATATGTTTACAGTCTATAGTACAAGCACACATGAGTAGGTTATGCTTGTGTTCCAAGCTGTAAAAACCCACATGACAAAGGCAGCATATTGCCAAACCCCAGCTAATACACCCTGGAAAGGTTTTCTAATTTAATTCCCAAGCTGTATGAATTCTGGTAAAGACTAAAAGAAATGCACTTCATGAACTTGAAAGTCAGGATGGCATTTGGTAGTATCTTTCCATTTCTATTTTGCAACAATGTCCTCATTCTTAGTAGCTCAATTAGGATACTTACATTGTTTCATAATTGATTTAATGAGGAGGATAATTTAAATGCAATATGTTGAGACAAATAATTAACTACTGTGGGTTTTTTGGAACGATGATTAATGATGCTGTCCTAGATCCAAACGCATGTTCACAATGATGCATTCATAGGGATGTGACAGGTGATAATAAATGTGTTAACATTCAACTATTGTACTCCAGTATGATCCAAGCAGGATTTCCTCTCATTAYGTAGTTTACAATAAACTTTACTACAAAGCTGAAATAGGAAAGCCTACTCCAGTGATTTGTAAACTGCTGTAATTTTTGCTGYCTTGAAACCCATAATTTTATAAACTCCATCTTCCACCTAAAGGAGCTTTGAGCTAATATAGTCTAAGGGAATTAAAAAGGAGATTTGCCCTGAAAGTCTTTGACCTCACAAATGGCACAATACGCGCTGCTTTTAGGCTAACTTTAGCTGTATTTAGTGCRCCCTGTCACACAACAGGCATAATTACTACTACTGTACTCAGTGGAGCCTCTTCCTGTCTTCTGCACAAAGCCTAAAGTGTTTTCAAGCTTTGCATGGGAGATTTGGAATTACAAGGGAGCCAGGGTGTTTCCTTGGTTGGATCAAGGGCTCTCACTTGTCCTAAGGATAAACTCAAATTTATTTGAGAATRACATGGTGATCCAACACCAATAAAATCCTCCAAGAAGTCATTGGGAGTTTTCTTGTTTCAGAGCTGCATCAGCAGATCCAGGACAAAGTTTCGAGGCTAAGTGATGATCTGCATGGAAGGGGATGGGACATGTGGGGSGTTGTGTTGGCTAGAGAGGACAAAAAGTATGAAGAATAAAATACAGATACAGAAACATCTCTTTAATGTCCAGTTGTCGTAAACAAGTGGATGAGTCTGTAGTTTGGTGAGTAATTACACTGATTAACAAAATGTGAGGTTTGTGAATCTGCAAACTGTTGATAATTTTCCTTAGAATACAAAAGAGGACATCTCAAAAAATTTTTAGCAATTAGTATGTGATGATCTTTTTCTGGCTCTGTAGAGGCTTGGTTTTMAAATAGAAATTAATTTACCCTTTCCATTTTTTAACATATCTACACACTATTTAATAATATATACTCACAAAATTTGGTGCATATCTCTGAGCAGGCTCAAGGCCCAGCTTTTGAAAGAATGCTTGATACCCATATGAATGCAGCTGAATTGTATAAAAATGCCTATATACTTTAAAGACATGCACTGTAGCCAAAACATGTCTGCTTGCATTCCTCATTTCACTTAAGTGGCTTTTCTCATGAAAAGGTTTTGTTTGTATTCCTGGAGTTGGTAAAAAAAGGAGCTGCATGCCAAAAAAAAGCCCCTAAAACACAGTGGAAAMGATCCTGAAAAGACCTCTGCCACCTGTTTTAGTTCAGATATTAAATTAATGTTTAAAATACTTAACAAGCCTCTAGAATTTAACATCATCAGGAACCTGTGATTCTGAGAGGTGAAGCCTCTTTGTGCAAGCAAGGAAACTCCAGAAAAGCCAGAGAAGCCAGTTAAAGAACAAATGTACAAAAGTGACATTTTATCTCTCCATTCAGGAATTCCATAGAGTCAAAATAAAGCAATATGGTCCACCACAATTTACTTGGTTTATTTACTCACTACTGTAAAATTCCTGGTGCAGTTCTTGTTGGATTTCCTCAGGAATGTAGAGTTCAAATACACTAGAGAAGCACAAATGTAGTCTTAAGTAACAAGTCAGTTTGCGCAAGATTTTTTAAAGCAACTTTAGTGAGTWGATTTTTTCTGCAACTCTAAAATCTGTTGATTTCAGATTAACTCTGTTAAATTTTTGCATTCCTCTGCAATCTCACAAACATCACAATCACTGTAAATGTTTTCACATTGAAATTAAAGATGTAAATGAAGTGCTTCGGTTTCTGTCTGGTTTTAGTTACAATGTCTGTTTGTTGACATCTCACATGAAGGCCTGCTGTGTCTCTGGCTCTGTCTACTTCATTTCCCCTCTAATTAGGCTTTGCCCTCAATTAAGTTAATGATGCAACTTTTCCTATAGATCAGTTGCCCCCTCAATCAATTAGTGGAATATGAAGGGTGCATCCCTCTTTGGCTTTGGGTTTGCTTGCCTGAGGGCAGCGTGTTCAGTTCACAAAAGTACTTAGGCAAAGCGAGCTGTTTGCTCTGAAATATATAACCTGACTAAATTAGGGCTAACAGAAGTATGATCTTGATTAAAACAGAGGARCCATCCAACCAGAAAAAAAATCCCCAAGCCCCAAAACTAGACAAACCTCAATTATTTTTGACAGTATTGAAATTGTTACAGCAATATGGACCACCAGAGAAATTATAGAAATTTATCAGATATTAAATGGCAAASATTTTTGAGTGCATGCTTTCATGGCCAAAAAAGAGCAAGACTAAGCACTGGCTCCCCACATGCTTGCTCTTTTAAGTTCCTGCCTTCCTTAAGTTTCATCACTGAGCCTTTTGATGACAACCTCCCTTTCTTGAGTATTTTTTGACCTCCTCAGTGAAACAACTTAGTTGGCAAAACTCTTCAGCAGAAAGTAGTCCTCAATGTCCTGTGCTACCAACTGTTGCTCCCCTGTGAGCTTGGCTCATGACCACATTCCATTGAATTTCCCATCATCGAAATCAGTCTTCTCCTGGTGTGGWATAATCCCATCTTGCTATCCTAACACAGTCATGAGCTCATTGCTCATGCCTGCTCTTTTAGCTTCACCACCCAGTGCACTTCCATATGTAGCCCATCTSAAGTTTTTCCTTACAGATTCTTATTTTTTTAAGTCCCACCAAAGAATAATTATCTCTGCATTGGTTAGCTCCACATCATTACCCTTCATTTGGTTCCTTTCCTACCTCACTTCTCCTTTTTCTTTGTTTTCCCTTTTTCTTTTTCTCTTTTTTTGTTGTTGTTGTTGTTTTGTTGGGTTTTTTGGGTTTGTTGGGGTTTTTTTGGGGTTTTTTTGTCAAAAACACTACTATGAAATAGTTGTACATATTATGTAATCATACCATTTCTGTAGTCTATTATGCTTCTTCTGGTATTTCTAAATTTCCTTTTTCCTCTTGAGGAACCAAAACGAACCCTGCGTCCTCTCCTTTGATGTCTGTACGCCATATATCAGCTCTCATTTCTTCTTATTTCCAGTCTGTTTGCTTCACAGACCTAGCTTTGGTGATAAAAGAAGGTGTGATTTTTACCTTCAGGTAACAATCAGGAGCTGTCCTGAGGTGAAAACAAAGTAAAGATCAAAGCCTATTAGTTTTACCACAAGGTAAACTTGCTGAGGTCAGCCATACACTTTGGCCAGGAGCTGACCTCAGCAAGTTTACCTGGTGGTAAAATGACAGAGATTGCTCTTTGCTGTGTTTTTATACAGGAATCTACTCTGCCTTTTAATTATTAAATTGGGATAAAAAATATTCCCTCTTTTCATCAAGCAAATAATTCATAAACCTTTCTCATTTTTCACTTTTTTTAGTCATATCTCTTAAACTGCATATGACATAGTTCTTTTTASTCATAAARWWTTTTTATTTATAAATAACGCTCTTTTTATACCCAGATAACTCCTAACTAGCCCTGGCTTTTTTTTTCTCAGTTGCTGATCTCCAGTCTGCTTGGGTTCATTGTCCGGTTTAGAAGACAATCTTTGGGTGATCTGCCTTGGTCTGTGCTTGTTCACAACTGTGCACACAATCCCCCATATACACAAATGTTCCTTAGGACAACGGAGAAAAGCACTCCTTGCTTAATGGCCTCCCTTTGAGCACTAGCTAAAAATAGGACATTAACRTTCTATAATGACTGTTATAAATTATTTTTATTTTAAAAAGAAGGCAATAACTTGTAGTTGCAGTGGGAACCTGCGCTGAAAAATCTTGAAATGTGAGGATTGTAGAGGCCACAAAGGCAGCTCCAGCAAGGCAAACCCAGCAGCAAACAGGAAAAATTCTTACCTTGCAGGTGCTGGGGCACATTCTAACCAGAACTTCATAACTGAGAGAAAGCTTCCTGAGTCTTAATTTACCCATGGGGAATTCAGTCTAGGTACCAGAATATGCTAGCACCAGACCTAGCAGGGCAGCACACCAGAGCAGGAAGTTTTCTTCACCTGCCCAACAGCCCTTGGCAAGATGCTTCATCAGCTAGAAATCATCAGGATTTACCCTGGACAGAAATATTTTATACTGACAGAAGGCAGAGTCATGTTTTATGTTTGATTGTATAGCCTGAAAAAGAAAAGAAGAAAAAAAGAAGAAAAAGCCTTGGACTGTATTTCAGAACAGAAAATCAAAAGAAGCAGTTTTACAGTRTCCTTATTATCCACCTTCCCTCACACCTTCATACCTGCCCTGGACAGAAACGTGTCCATCTTTAAAACCAGCATTGTGTAAGTGGCTCACTTTGCCTTTCAGTACTCAAATGACATTCTGATCCTGCAGAATAACCCTATGGAAATAGGCAAATCTAAATTATACCTATTTTACTAAGGGTGGGGAATAAAAATAGATCTCAGAAGACAATTTGTCTACAGAGCAGATTGTTTTCAGCMCTGGCATGAGCCCAGAACTACTTGTTGACTGTCTGTATCTAATCCTCTATATAACTTMTACYGAAGGATCCTATAATGATTTCASTTGTAAGGGACCTTAAAGATCATCAAGTTCCAAGCCTCCCACCAGAACACCATGGCAGGGACACCATCTGAGTGCTTCAACTGACTTCAGTTTAGAAATGCAATAAAACTGGAGTTTGTTTTTTGGTTTTTTTTCCTTCTGCTTTTTTTGTTTGTTTTTTTGTTTTTGTTGGGGATTTAAATTTTTTTTTATTTTCTTTTTGTTATCAGTTTTGTTTTGTTTTGTTTTATTTTGAAGTATTTTTGTGAAATATATTGTAAGCATTCTTGAGGGCTTGTATGTACCCTTTTGAGTTGTACATCTCACTCCTCTGAACTGTTCGGTTGTATTCATTTGCCACCTTTGAAGAATACATTCCAGTACACTCCTAAGCATCCAATGTATGTGCAAAGTTCACTTTGATATAGTACATCATTCTTCCASTGGTAAGAATGTTATCACTCTGTTGGTTTAAATCTCATTTGCATGTCAAGAGACAAGCAAATGAAGACAATGTTTTACCATATTTTGAATAAGCAGATAGCCAAATGCTCTTTTTTCAGATAAATAAGAAAGAAGTAATTTATTTATTTAATATACATAGTTAAATGAGGTAACTTTTATAAAGTGTGTCTTTAAATTATACTTAACCTACAGTATTTGTTCCTATATCACAGTTCATGATATAGCCTTACAAAGAATGACAAGGGCATGTTCTTAACACTTATACACTGCCCAGAAATTTCTTAAGAGAAATTGAATAAAATGCAGGGCAGCATGTAAAACTGGATGCYTTGAATCAGCAATTCAAGAGGAACCAGTATCATGCAACATGTGTTTGACATGCCATGTCCATGGAAACACAGCATTTTGGTGAACAGGTATTTACCACCTCAGCCATCAGCTGTCYTAATGGGGTGGGTAAGCAATAAAGAAAATGCAGTCACAGTAACTGTTAAACATTTAAAGCAAAGGGGTCAGAATGGCAAAGGATAGGATTCATGTCAACCAAAATAAGGTGTCAAGTTTGAGTTGAATTTTTTTAGGCTCTTTGTGTTTGCAAAGGGAAGTGATAGACATCTCCAAAGGGCAGATCATGCCTTTGTAAGACCAATGACTACAAGTAGTGGAAAGAGTTGTTCAGTGAAGGTGGCTTTTTTTCTTGGTCTAGTCACTCTAGCCCCTGAGTGACTAGACCAAGATCCTTCTTTCCACATGTCTTTCAGCAGTGGAAATTCAGCTCTTGTCCTGCAAGTGCTAAACATATCCACAAATTTAAGCACTTGGCTAATCCTGGCAGAGTGAAGGATCCTCTTGGAGCATTTACAGTCACACATGTATTATTGATCATACATTTAGAGACTAAAATAAGCCTTCATCAATATGTTCTGAAGTCTTGCCATACCTATCGAGAATCTCAAACATGTCTATGATTTTCTAATTTTATAATGTGGTATTTAACTGGAAAAAAATTATTATCAGTTGCATAGACACAATCTTTTTAATTTCTAGTAACAYAGAAACCTTTGGTCTGAGTAAGAATTTGTTTGAAATGACTTGACTTTATCTAATCTACTCTGGAAAARCAACAAATTTGAGTTCCCCTCGAGCACACACTTGAAAGTAAATTTTGCTTATAATATGGTATAGCTCTCTTCAGAAAACAACTGTATGGACACAATGACAAGGACCAAAAGTAAACCTTTGCATCAGTTATGTTGCATCAAAAGAAAAAAACAATCTGGAAAACATGGTGGATGTTCAACTAGGTAGACAATGGTCAACTCAACTACCCACCTGCTTCTATCCAGTGCTGTGATACAGGGAATTATGTGCCAATGACAGACCATATACTTCTTGAAGGAGTAAATTTTATCGAATATTCTTGGTGAGATTTTTATGTCATTGCATTGCACTGGTTTTAACTTATATCAAGAAATCAAAAATTTGTTGAATTCCGGCTGTCAGATGTAAATGGCAAGAAGATTCAACGACTAAAATTAAATGAGAAGGAATGTTGAAGGAAGGTTTAWAAAAATCTATTCAGCAATTTCCATATTCCTTTATATTTGAATGTTACCTTCCTCTTACATTAAGGAAATGGAAAAAGAGTGAAAGGATATGTATAAAGAAAAKAAAGTGTATAAAYAATGAGGAAAACCTCCACCATATGACTATGTCTGTATGAAAGCTTGWGTAAGTGAGAGAAAAACAGTGCATTTGCTCCCTCAAAATAACCAAATGATCTGACATTAAAATTAAWAAATAAATAAACAATAAGAGTTTGAGTTTTATTGATTCAAATAAATTCAAAACATTTGAGGAGTAAGGAATGTGATAGCTGATCTCTTGTCCCAGGACAAAGGCTCTAAGGTTGAAATAGATTTCCTCCCCCTGAGCTATTCTCKCCTTTGCATAAGGAGTACTTTATTTCAGCAACACCGCTTTGCTTTATTCTCCCAACTATCATAAGATCCCCTCCATTTTCCCCTTTGCCTTCCTATTCAAGAGATGTGCTTTCTCTCTTAGCTAGGCAAGTAAGAGTTCCCTACCTGTTTTTTTTCTTTCCTGAAAGAGTGCTCTGAAAAAAAAAAAAAAAAAAAGGAATAATCACCTTCCTGTGGAACAGGGAGTTGAAAGAAAGAAAAGAATGACTTTTTGAAAATTTAGCTGTAACATATTTGAGATTATTTCTTCATCTTCTGTTGCTTTATCTATGGAGAAGTAACTCTTTGTCTATCATTCAGGTCAATGCAACATTCTTTCCAGAGTCTGAGAGATGTTCTGKGTTGTCTGGACACAGGACCCTGAACACTGAACACCAGCATCCCTGGTGAAGAAGGCTATCAAGGCTATCACTGTGCTTTGTGCTGCCATGTGCTACATCACACATCAGAAAGCCTAAGACTTGTCAGTGACATCCTTTACCTCCCCCAGGTAGATTCCACAGAGGAAAATGTGCAGAGGTGACAAAGTGTACAGATCACAATAGTTAGGAAAGACTCTTTGTAGAAGAACAGATACTAATAATGGGTGTCTGGAAACCATAATGAATGCAAAAAGAAACAAAAGTTGAGACAACGACTTTGATGTTAAGGAGAGGTTATGCTTGTGATTTGGGCTTTTTTCCTTTTCTTTTTAATACATTTTCTTTTTCCCACCATATCCACATGTGCTTTGTCTGGATTTTGTTTCAGTCAGCTATTTGGCACCTATCTGCACATTTCAACAATGTACAGTAGTGTATACTTTTCTGCAGCCTTGCTCTGKGGGACTGATGTCCAAATTTTGAACTGTCTAAGGACTCCTGTGTCGGTGATTCTGGACTAATGCCTACGATGCAGGCAGCAGGCTACACTTTTCATTATAGCCCCCAAAAAACAGAATGTCATCATTTAAAATGGAAAATAATAACKAGATACATATTTTCCAACAGCTGCAAGTAGACAGTAAAAAACTATTTTCTTCCATATGTTTGAACTTTAGGAAAAGATTGGTTGGAATGTGGCAAAAGTGAGGAAAACCTGGAACAGCCTCAGTGCCCAGAGCCTCAGTGGCGTGCTTGTCCCTAGGCACCAAAAATGGTGCTTTCTAAAAAGTTTCCTGTCCCAACCAACATAATCCTTATCCACCACACTTCCTTTTTAAAAAGATTGAAATGTTGTAAGCCTGCACAGGAATTATTTGCTTTTTTCAAGGTGTCTGGCTRAAAGGAAAAGACAGTTTACAACAATTCCCTTGAACAATGGTCAGTGAGCTGATGAATTATTTGTGGGCAGATTCAAAACAATAATTTTATATAGCTGTTTAAGAGAGCAAAGACCACTTACRAGGGAAAAATAGTATTTGTTTAGATGTTTTTATCGTCTCATGAATCAGAAAAAAATGGGAGGCAGTTCTTTTTCTTACTGTTGGGTTCCTATGATTCCAGTTCCATTTACACAATTTTTGTTGCATGTTGTGTGTTCAGATAAAAGGCATAATGATGCTTCAATGTAAAAACATCAGTAAAAGAACTTTTTTGAACAGTTTTGTTTCACCTCTCTGTTCTTACCAAAATGTCACCAGGAAAGACTAAACACACAACTTTGAGGAAAATGCAAGCAAACAATAGTGGGATTRAAAGAGGAAACTAGCCACAATTTATATGGAGAATACTGAATTTTTTAGGCACTTGTTGAAGGAAACTATTTTACTTAAATTTCTACAGAACTACTAAAGAGAAAACAATGCCAATATAAATATCACCTTCATTGTATTTTCAGGACAGTTGAGGTATCACTGTGAGGCAAAGCATGGCTTTAGTTCTGGAAGAGTCATGATGTAACCTTTGATCTTTATTACCTACAGTTAATACCACAATAATTCCTTTTATCTCAYCATGTACATACACATTCCTAGGACTTAAAGCCAGTGGTTGTGCAAGAAGTTATTTGTAGTTGAAATGAAGTACTTGGATGATAAATCAAGAGGTTTTGTAAAATACTAACTTGTGATAAATCATTTTAATGCTGTTTTGCTCTCTCCAGTACTGCACCAACTCCAGTTCACACCAGCATATAAAAGACAATGTATGAACTATTGTCTGCTTCTTTATTCAAATAAATTGAAACCTTTTGGGTACAGAAGGCCATTTCTTGTGTGTCTGTGTGGCACTAAGCACAATCTGAGTTTTGTAGTCGTAAGTTAATGTAAATAAACACAAGTGAAATGAATGAAAGACTRACCAGTTTTAGTTGGAAAAAACCCCCCATTTTTCCCTTAACTGGAAAACTACAAGTGGGATCAACCTCATCTAATTTTCATCTTACCTAAAAATAATTGTATCTAAAATAGGTCAGCAGAATAATTGTCTGGGAATGTTTCCTTGTTGACAATAATAGGAGCCTAAAATGRCTAGGTTGGATGTAGACATCAATATTATAGATAAGGAAATGTTTCCTAATTTAAATTATTCCCTACAGACCACATAGGAGTTTTAACATTATGATGYTGAAATTAAAATAGTTTCTTCATGGTACTTGTGGTCCATAAAGCCTGATTACCAGAAATGCCAAATCTTCACAATTCCTGCATATTTCAGAATTTAACTGTGTAAAGTCAGTGTAAAAATCAGTCTCATTARGGCCCTGTTCAAATGAGGTGTACACACGTGATCAAGGCTGTAACCAGGAGTRATTTGGCTACAATGACAGCTGTTTGTTGAAACACCCATCAGGAAGAGGAAAGGGACCTGGAAAGGGGCTGTGTAGCTACCTGACCACCTTGCTCTCATGAGACACGGATAATTCTTACACATTATAAAACAACAATGTTGTTAAAATGAGGTCTCTTTTCTCCTTCTACTCTCCCCACTTTCCTCCCACCCGGCAAATCTTCCCCCCAGCATAAGTTACTATAAGTAATCCTGTTTACAACAGTGGATTTCACATAGTTTCCATCATAGGTTTAATACTATGGAGGAAAGTAAAATGAAACACATCTATAGACAGGGTTGTCTCTGGAATGCATTCACTCTTATGAAAAAGGGTAAGGAYGTAGAAATAGTCCTGAGAACATGAGAAACACAATCACAGTTCAGGCACATAATTGTGCCTCTGTTGCASTTTGATAACTTATTATAGTCAATAAAGCCATTTTGCCTTTCTGTGAATACAAGCCTGATGTATATCTGTGAATTATCCTTCCAGAATATCCTTCCAGAATAAGAATGCAATCAAAATCAATGTAATGCCTGATTAATAACACAGAAAGTTGTCCAGCAGCCAAAATAGTCTCAGTGAGTCCATATACTGCATGTCTATAGAGAGAGACATATGTAGATACACATACTCGCCTATTACTCTTATCATATTTGTTCCTGTTAAAAAATTTATGAGTCAGTACAGGAACAAATAGACAAGCGGAARAGATAAATCAAATAAAAACATGAAATTGTTTCTTGTACAGCTAACTATGCACAGTTAGAAATTATGCAKATTTCTCAGAAAGGGCCATACACCCCTCATGTCACACATAGCATTGACATCTATGCRAGTTTTGAACAAAAAATTGAAGTAGATGACAACTACTATGAACTAYGTCTGTTCTTGATTATATTTGCAGTGCCAGTTTGATTCAACCTAGAATATAAACTACCTGTAAAGAATTGTTTTAACTAAATATGGACCAAAGGTTGAACCTYGCAAACTTTCACAGCAGAATAGAGCTACTGATAGGCATCTGATCCTGGTTAACTTGAAGTGCAAGGCAAGCTCCCTGTCCACAGGAGTTTCCTTGGCAGTAGGTTTAGGCATCCTAAATTTAAATCAAAAATGAAAAGGTACTTTGGAAAAATTCTTCCCCCAATGTACTTCTCTCTCATGTCAAAGTAATGTTAAATCCAAGACTAATTTGTTATGATATTATGCTGTAATATTTCCCTTGGCTTGTGTCCCTTTTTATTTAATTAAATGTCATCAGAGATTTCACTGTCAGACTAAAACATTTGTATTCTCTTTTTTTTACATCTTAATGGAGTCAGTGAAGAAATAAAAAGTGGAAGTGCCATAAGGAGTGCTTTCTTCTAAACATTTTATGACTGTGGACTGTCTCTAGGTAATTTAATGTACTCTTTGCCTTTCTTGGTATATTGTGTACTAAAAGATCACCAAGATTAATTTAGATTCAAATGAAATATTGGATCCAAAGCCATTTTTGTTCTATTTCCATTCTTTGCATTATATGATTACCTTGTGCATTACTGATTTGCATGTAGGTCAACATATTTCAAATGAACTCCACTGTCTTAATGGAGGCAGAAAGGGAGGAGGCTTTCACTCAGCTGCCCAATCTGGTTTTCTTTATCCTCTCCAGGATTCACAGGAGGTATGTGTTTGCAGCTAGAACAAGCTTTGCAGAGATACAGCATAAAGCAAACAGCATGGGCTTCCTCACATTGTCCTGCTGGCATGTTTTTACTCAAGGGTGACATTACCRGCACTGAGGAGATCACTCTTTTACTCCTGGGGCTGCTTGTTRGGACTGTCAGAACGAGTGCCAAGTAACATCCACTGTCCCACYACACACACACCTTTGCACTGAGATCAGTGTGACACTACCTCCTTCCATCACTTCATAAACCCAGCCTTACAAGAGTCATATTCTGGATTTGAACTGGCTACCAAGGACTAAAATGTTTTTGTTACCATTGCTGATCTCACAGGTAATATTGCATGTTGGAAAATGGCTTTAAATTGGCCATTTGAGTACCATCGCAGGAATAGTTTTAGCTGTTGCATGCAGCTGTGATAAGAGAACAATCTAGGGCATTTAATAGGTAGAACCCTGTGAAAAAAACAAATAAACAAACAAACAAACAAAAAAACAGAAAAACTTGCAAGTATTGAGGAAAGCAGGGAAAATTTGCCTTCACAAATCTAGTATTACTCTTAGTAGTAGTCCACATTCCTGTTGGTGATAGCAGATGCCTTCACATGAGCTRTTCACAACTGAAGTGAGCTCAGCAAAAATGTGGGGTTGTTGGGAGTAACAAGAAAAAAAACACACAATGTCATTTGTACTTGGGGATAAAAAAAGTAAGATCAACTGATTCCCAGRGAATAAAATTTGGTTTGACCCAATCCAACATGTTCATGGTACCCCTTCCCTGCACTCCATCCTGTCATCTCACAGGCTCCATTTTGAAGTCAGGTATCTGCAGCTCACTTGCTAAAGAAAACAACTGAGTTGCTTGGTGATGGGTAAGGAAGCAAACGCTAAGATTGGCAGTCATGGCAGCCTCAGGTAGGGTAAAGGAGTAGTGGAGGTCAGTGAAAAGAAAGTAGAATGAGAAAGACGTAGTACTGACCACAAAGAAAACGGTAAACTCAGCCAGGAAGAGTGTTGGCATGCTTCRTTTTCCAAAATGAAAAGCAAAAAGAAAGATAAGTAAAAATATTTCAATTTCATSAGACAGATTAGATGTCAGTGGCATAGGTGAATGCTGGCCTAGCKTTTATGTTTTGAATGTCTGTTGATTCAATTTACCCTTTTTAACAGATCTTGAAATCAYCTACAATGAGAAACAAATTCACATGAATATTGCTTAGAGCCTCAACATTCAGAAAATATGAAAATGTAATAAGGTACAGACTGTGTTTTATTTTCATTTGCATTTAATGTTCAATGTCACTTTCAATGACAGAATATAAAGTGACATTGAATTTAATGTGGGAGATTTCAACATTTATTTACCTCTTAACAACAGATTTCAAGACATTGAGGTTTTTGTAAGCCTTAAAGGAGTCCAAACTTTTCTGTATCTGTCACATTATTCATGGGCACAGTCTCATGGACTGTTTACTTGAGCAAATGTACATATGTGTGTAAGCATTTAGAGAACAGAAGCCATTACCAATCAAAATTTCCAGCAAGAGGATTTTTACAGTTCTGGAGAAACTAACACAAACCAAACAGTGCACTTTGATGGTTTGGTTCGGACAGACAGGTGATTCAGAGCATCTTCTATTTATTTATTTCCCTCCTGGTATTCAGTAACTACAGCTGGGCAATTAGCAACAGTTAAATAGCTGCAACATTAGTAGCACTCAATAATTTACTAATTAGCAGAACAATTCCCATCTCTTCCATTTGACCGGATATTTATTTTATGTGTGTGCTTGATATGCAATATTTACTCCTGATAAATTGGGGGAGGCAAGTGTATTTGCTTTTGCTAAATCARGAGTAGCAAAATTGTGGTTGAAGTTATGATTATTATGAATACGACATTGAAAATGGAAATAAAAAAAACCACTTCCATACTTTTTTTTTTTTTGTCAAATGTAAGAACTCATTTGTTCTCTGCACTTTTAAATCAGGATTATTAGCTATTCAATGAAAAAAGATTACATGTTATAGGTCTCAAAAAGTTCTTCAAAAACTTTTTATCCATCTGTTAACTTTTATTGTAGCTTTTCTGCTTASGTAATTTAAAACATTTTGGAACGTTTTTCCTCTTACCTTTTTTTCTCTTAAAGATAAAAATTTAAAAGGGAAATTCCAAAAAAGGGCCAAAACGATGAGCTCTTTGTAAGAMTACATTTGTAACACAACTTCTCCTGTTTTTATAACATGGGCAGCCTATATTCTGTTCATCTGGTTTTCAAAGAGGAAACTTATTTTCCTCATTTGGTATGAAAACAGTATCAAAGTGAACATGGTTTGCTCTCAATTTCTTTGCACTATCTGATCTTTGTAAGCAATCTATAAAGACTTAAGCCGYAGGACATGCAGGATACTCAAGTTACAAGTGCCCCAGGGTTTTAAGAGATTTTGCCTGTGTCATAGAGTTGAAACAGGGAACATGTGAAGTTTAGTGATTTAAGTTTCGGTTCTGGCATTTTAAAGGTAGCAGTGCCATAATGAGTAGGAACAACAGTTTATCTGCCTCACATTAAGATTTATTTGCCATCATTATCTGTGTCCTCAATTGCTGGTCACCCTGATAATATCCCAAACRGAAAGAATTCCAAGTAAGTCAATGCCTGATGGAGTTCTATCCAAATAAATGGATCTCTCTTCTTTTTACCATTAAAATATGATGCCAAAAATCAGGAAAAATTGTAAAAAATGTTTTAAAATATATTAAATAAAAATAATTCAGCAGTGATAGAAAGCTGTTCTGAGAAAAGCAGCATGCAAGACTTTATTTTAAAATAATACCTCACAAGTATGTTTATTGGTTTCAATGGAAGAAAAGCAGAAATTTGATTGTTTCTCCAATTGTAGATGAATATACCTGAGAGRCTTGAAAATGTAAGTCACAGAGAGAAGTTCAGCTGGTACAAATCAGCAGGGTTATTGAAGCTGGTAGAACAATAGGAGGGTTTCACCTCCACAGCATCTGGTCCTCTTATAAAGTTAACAACTGATGATTCAAAAGGTACAGAACATTTGTACAAGCAAGGGAGACACCTTCCGTGTGCATCTTGTTAAAAGTCTGTGGCTTTGATTAAAGTGAATTCAATGTCTGCCTGACAGGCAAGATTGACAGGACAGGAAACCGATGTCTTCCATTAGCCCCAGAGTAGATAAAAGCAAAGGCGGGAGGATGCAGCTCCCCCCAACTCAGGAAGCATTTCCTTTAGGACAGAGCAAGCCATTAGCTTTCAAAGGTTTTCATTCCTTGTGATGAGAATGCTGAATGTCAGACCAGTCCTACATTAATGTCTGTTKATCCCTGTATGCTTTTTTRTTGTTGTTGTTGGTAGATGTTTAAAAAAAGAGGCAAGGAATGCAGGTAGAAAGAAATCCATCCCCTTGTGCCTTTCCTGGCTTCCGGCAACAAGCATTTTACAGACTTTCTYTGCTAGACACAACATCTACACTGCCAATAATGTATGGGACTATCCCACTGTCCATCTTATAAACTTGTGAATTTAGGATATTTCAGAGTTTAAACAARYGCAACTGAACCAACCATCACTATATAACATATAAATGACTCAGCTTTTTTAGCATGGTTTTATTTCCTGATAAGTGTTACTCAATTCTGAAACCAGTAGGGTCAGCGGGGTCCCTTGCAAAGYCTATTCTTGCCAGTACTCTGGGTATCTGGGAGATTTGGGGACATAGAAATTCTCAATAAATTTGAATAAATAATAACATTTATTGGCCTCCACATGAGGAGAGATCAAGCTCAGCTTGATTTCTTATATSCAGCTTTCTAGAGCACATACAAGATACTAGAGGTAAGCCAAAYGCCAAACTGCTCCGAAAATTTTGGTGTGCTTACAAGTGTAAGAAAGAGAAGATTTTTCATTTTGAAATGCTGTTTACCATTATATCTGGATTTTTATGCATAAAAAGAATTCTGCAATGACTTAGGAGAAAAATGTGACACCCTGCTAACAACAATAAAAGCCTGCTAAGTACTTCTTCAGCATTTAGAACCTAATTTTAATCAGGTGTTTTCTACACAGGGTTTTGGGGTTTTTGACATGCCTAGTAGGTTAAAGGATAACACGCGCCATTCTAAGAAGGCACTATGAATGTGAAAGCTAATAGACCTGAAAAAGAACATTTAAACAGTCATTTTATTTGCTACTTCTTCTGAGTGTTTCAGCCAATTTTTGTGTGTTTACTATTGCTTTCATCTGGAGTGTCCTCCATGGTTTTTTCCCTTTCTTTGTTATCATAAGCGACACAAGCACAAACAACCACAGCACAGCAGCAAGGACTTTTGCCCATGAAATGCAGTCCAAGTTAGACACAGTATCATAAATAAATAGAGCAGGACCAGTAACTGAGGAACTGAGGAAATCAATGACAGAAAAGGGAAAACAGCCCTTTTCTTCTTGCATGTACACTGTAAATATTTATACAATCACAGGTGTGAGGAGAAGTGGCTGGTGCCAACCTAGAGCATATTGACAGAAAGGTAGCTGCTGAGAGTGGGGCTTTAAGGAGGGATCTTAAGGAGGCAAGCCAACACTGCGGGGATGAGATACGTTTGAGTTACAACATTAACCACAGGAGTTAAAGTAGAGACTGTGTCACAGCTATGGAAGCTGTGCTGAAACCACTGGGCCAGGGAGAGCAGCTTTGTGACACTGAACTGCCTGATGCTGTGGACACACCATCACACTTCCCAGCAAGCTGACACCAGCATCATCAGTGCCTTCTGGACAAAACAGTGTAGGGGCAAGGAGGGAAAAGCCCCCTCTGTGGGTCTTAGTGATGACACCCAGAGGGGTAGAGGAAGAGAGACACTGAAACAGAGGTGGGGGGTGATGGTTCAGAGCCTACCAATGGAGTCCCTGATGGAAATGAAATTTGACTTCTGCCRGCACAGTTGTAAATGAGCTCACTTTTGGAAACATTTCGATGCTACTTCTCACTGCAGACCAGAGGATATTCCTGAGGGAAGAAAGGAGCTTAACGTGCCTGGTCTTGTACTTCTATAATACTTGGGTGTGTCAGACATGCATGCATTTTTTAGGAAGTTAACGTTAATAGCAGTACAATGTTGCTAATACCGTATTACTAAAAAAAACCCTCAAACAAAAACAAACAAATAAACAATAATCCATTAAAATAAAACCACCCACAAAAACCTTCACAACTGAAAATAACCCAAACCTTTGGAAGTTTTATATTCTCAATATACATGAGGACTGTAGAAGACATAAATTTAAGATATAGGTGTCATTGCCAAGACACAAATCTGGATGACTGCAAAGGATGGATGTGGGAAATTTTCCAGGGACTTTAGATGTTGAAAATGGAGTGGGCAGGAAGAGTAAGTTAACTGTACTTTGTGTCTTCTGAAGAACATTTTATAAAATAAACATAATAAAACCATTGCTCCTACCAAAGCTATTATTAAATGTAAATGTTATTAAATAAATAACATTTACAGCCATATGAACTTCAAGCTGATCAGCAGCAATGTGGGACATCACTGTTTATTTTTTATTTGGCCAATGGCATTTCCTTTTCTATTCTCATTCAAACACATACACCACTACCACATACATATGTTCTTCAATTAGAGATGCTATCCATGAACAGTATCCACCTGTTTCTTAAAATTGAATTTCTCAAGAAAAGAATGGAAACTAGAACTATCCTAATTGTTTGATTTTTCTTGATTGTTTAATAAATATATTTGCATTATATATTAATACATAGCTCTAGATATAATTCATATACCACACAAACATAAGGCTTCCTCTGTTTACTGTAATTATTAGCTGTAATACCAGCGTGAGACATAGATTCCTTTACAGTCATCAACTAATTTATGTTTTGACATTGGATTGTATCAATAAGGCTAGAAGAGCTTCTGTCTGTGAATTTTCCCTTTTAGCAAATCCCAAATGACATCCCATGTTATGCTTTTGCTTCTATTAACAATTAAATCATATGTTTACATGTATTTGTAGCTCTCTGTCAAAGGAAAATTTCTCACTGATGGAAGGATTTGCCATCAGACTTGCTTCTAGTATTTCAGGCCCATTACTAATCCAACCAATTACTCTGCACGTAAACTATTACAGGCACCTGATTAGATCTTAGTCTCACTTATTGCATATTTTTCCTAGTTTCTTTTGCATAGAATGTAATACATTCTCCTAAACAAACCTTGTTATTGTGCTTAATTGAAAACTAACAAAAGTGGATGTGATTGGAAATGATTTTACAGAATATAGACATCAGTGTCTCAATCACCATAAATCATAATGTAGATGTTAAGGTCTGAACTAGTCTCACTGTGCTCTCATTTATGTTCAGGGAAATAGAATAAGCATTTCTAGAGCATGATTCATCCCATCCTAAAATAGATGGTGAAAATAGGTCAAATGACTCTTATCCTTAATGCACCTTTTTCTCTCTCTTCCCTGTAAAGGGAATCTTAGGTGACAGCCTCACACAGATACCTGAATTCTGTGAATCCAACCTTGTCTAGCTTACCATCAATGTTTATGRGCCAGAATAAGGCTTATTTATTTAAATCCTGAAATTTCTGGAGATTCTTCAAGAGGTCTAGGTACTAATATATATGGATGTCTCAGAGTAATTTATTTGTGATCTTCATGTCATACCTTTGTTCCCTCAAGCYCACTGTGATTGCAGTTTTTCTGTTAAAAAAGCTGTATAGAAAGTAAGGACAGAAATAGGCCAGTGGTGAATCTCTTATTGCATCTTAARTTGAGTATTTCAGAAGGGAATTCAGATAAAATTAATCTGAGGTACAACCCTTTAATTTATTCTTTCACATAACAATTGTACAACATTCCCACAAACTCTATGACCCATGAATTGTTTTGCACTTTCAGCAGCAACGAATCRAGATCTTTAACAATGCTGTGATGTGTTTTTACTACAATGCCTGTGAGTTTACACAAATGTATTACATGGCTTTAGCAAAGGATTTGCTCTTTTAATAATGTTCAGTGCCTGATTACCTCTGCCCTCCCAAAGCACACCCTTAATTATATGTAAATGTTAGMACCCTTGTCCAGCCAGGGGCTGATACTTGTATTTCATATTGTGTTTTGCTCCAGCATGTCATTGGGACAAATTCAGGGAAAATGCTGTGTGTCTTCTGCAACAGATAAATCTAAATGCCTCTGCAAAGCTGTGAGGTTCAGCCCATTCTGTGTTCAGAAKGGTGGCCATCTGGAAGTGCTTCACAGTTTTCATTAACAGAGGGATTTATTGAATGCAGTAATTCAAAATGCAAATAAGTGAATCAGAGAAGCATTCTCTATGTTGCAAACATTGATTTTAAACTCAAACAACTGTATATTTTCATGCTTTACATCTGACTTTCCATATTTTTGCAGTGATAACATATTTATCACTGTTATGTGTGATGCATGACGATCCAAATGATGGCCTCTGTGAAAGGCAAGGATTGGCATCCCTTGCAGGATGCCAAAGAAGGTGGGTATCTCCACTGGAACTGACTGTGGAGGTCACCATCATCAAAGCTGTTTATCAACTCACTTCACATGCAGTGGCTGACGCAATCCTTCTCTGGAATGCTTCCCAGAAACAAAAATCAATGTGCCTCAGGAGAAAAAAGGAAACCATATCATCCCTAGCAAAGACTTGTACACAACTTTGTAGGAGACCCATATTTTCAAGCCTGGCATTTGACAGGACTGACAAGCACAAAATCATCGAGTGGCTTGGGTTGGAAGGGACCTTAAAGATTATCTACTTCCAAYSCCCCCTGCCCTGGGCAGGRACACCTTCCACTAGACCAGGTGGCTCAGCGCTCCATCCAACCTGGCCTTGAGCACCTGTAGGGATGGGGCATCCATAACTTCTCTGACRAACCTGTTCTGGTGTTTCACCACCCTCAGTCTAAAGAATTTCTCMCTATTATCTAATATAACCCTACTCTATTTCAGTTTGAAGCCATTTTCCCTTGTCCTGTAACTACATGCCCTTGTAAAAAATTTCTCTCCATTTTTCCCATAATCTCCCTTCAGGTACTGAGAGGCTGCAATTAAGTCACCACAAGGCCTTTCCTTTTCCAAGCTGAATAATCCCAATTGCTTCAGCCTTTCCTCATAGGAGAGATGTTTCATYTCTCTGCTCATCTTGGTGACTCTTTTATCGACTCACTCCAACAGGTCCATGTCCATCCTGTGCTGAGCCCAGAGCTGAATGGGGGTCTCACAAGAGTAGATGGGATTATTCACCTCCCACAATAACTGCCCTGAAGAGCTTGTTGGGTAATCTGCTGGGTTTAAGGAGTTGGACAGTTGGCATTTGGAACTTCTAGCATTTTTGAAAAGGATTTTGATTTTTTCTGTTACCTATGGATGGGAAGGACTTCAAACAAYTTGAATGCCTATACAGCCCTTTGCATCAATATCCTTGACAAAACAAATTTCTTGCTAGATTTTTTTACCTCATTATCTGCTACYTTATGCAGCTATGATTGATAAGGACTGCATTTTTTAATCTTGTCAAAATGGTAAGTGATATGAGATCTCATTCACAAAACTGGGTGACCTAGTTTGAACCTAGCATTAACTCTGTAGGGATAGACCGCCCCTAACACCCAACTTGCCTCTATCAGAGAGAGTCACTGCAAYAACATTTGTAAGCACAAATTTGGAGAAAAAAAATGGGTGGATTGAACTGTAGCCTGTAATTGACATTTATACTGCTGCTTTTATAACACAGTTAAAATTGTTAGAACCACATCAGCAAGAGACTATATCTACTTGGCTGTAATGCATACTTCAGATGTGGGAAAGCAAAACCATAGTGGTTTATATACATTTTAGTTTGAAAGCTTTTAGCCTGCTGTAAGATTACRTGTCCAAATGATGCTAATGCTGTTTACAAAGTAACACATGAATACAATTGAATTTCTTTTGATATACAGTGCAATTATCTCAGAGATCAATAACTGAGCTAAAAGAAATATGCCTCCTATATTAGCACTGTTGCATTGTTCACTCTTTTGTTTATTGATCTAAATTAGATACAAAATTTTTCTCCTTTTAATTCTCTTGGATGCAGTTATGATACTGCCTACTCTGAAACACAGCTTCTAAGACACATGATTACCAGAGTCTCTTATTACCAGYAGTAACCAAATAAAAATTTTTGTAATTATTTTTTACTCCATTAATCCTCAATCAAATCCTTCAGTTTCTTTGGTCCATGTGAGACTTTTCTCATTCCACTTGCACATACTGCATCAAATCTCTAGWGTCCTTCTTCACCTTATTATGAATACTTTACATTTCAAAAGTGAGTATTAAGAAGAAAGTGTCATGAGGATCAGACCACAACTATCATTTTTTTCCACATTTGCTCATTTCTCCTGAGTAGTCTGTCTTATAGTTAGGTTTCATGGAGTTCAATTCATAATATCAAACCATTCTGATTTTGAGATTATTTGTGAAAAATTTGAATGATTTTTCCTGTAAGATACAAATGTCTGACTTTTGGTATTTGATATGTTTGCTGTGTTCACTACAGCTGCTGTTGAAGCCAGGTTCAACAGAACAAGGAGTAAGCCAGTATTCGTACTGTACACATCTGCCCTATTTTGGATCCCATATTTGGAGAGTCATAAACACRACGTCTTTGCAAGGCACATTAAACAGGTCAATTGAATGTGATACACTTAGGCTTGACCCAAATCAGGGCACAATAAGGCACTGCAGAGTGAGAGCCAGTCAGCCTGTTCTGTCTGTGGCGTAAAGCAAAATGCATTGCTCTGGAGGAGAAAAGTCTCTGCCTCTGAATTGGGTTACATTCAATTCCACATTCTTGGAGCATGCTGTCATTCCTAAGAAAAAAAGTGTCACTCCAAGTTTGTGCTAAATCAGGGAGTGTCTGTCTGTGAACTCACAGCAAGCATAGTTTTAACCAGTGTCACCACTGCCTGAACGTCTTCTCCTTGTGTTCATGCAGCACCAAGTGCCCAAACATCATTTTTCTGCAAAATGTCTGAGATTTTTATGTTGTGGGCCATGAGCAAATTGGATTGATACCATGCAGGAGTGTCTAGCCCTGTAAGCTGTACATGGTAGACATTTTGCTTAGAATTGCTTTTGTATATAGTAACACTCTGCATTTTACTTTCTGATTCACAAGTGTAAGCTAAAGAAATGCAGAAAGGATCAGTAACAGACACTAAAGGATCTAATTACAAAACTGACATAGCCACGCTTTTAAATGCAAACACAGTAGTTTATTTAGAGATACAAATGTACTTGTGTGCATCAAACTAGGTTAGAAAAAGAAAAGAGTGTGCCCCTTGCAATCTGCTTTCAGTGGTACTGTCTGACCTTGTGTTTTGGCCACACATTTCCATAGTGATGCTTTCTGTAGGAATATTTTGTGTATCTCTACTTGGTAAAACTTTCTGCATTATATGTGGATTCAGTTTTGTAAAATCATAAACTGATTTTATATTTAAGCCACCTAGCCACCTTTTGCTTACCCCTTTACAGGAGAAAAAGAAAACATATATTTCTATACTCATGACACTTTTACCAGAACCTAAAAAAAAAATTCCTTACAATGTCATTGTGAAAACCTGTCTAGTTCAGAAGAGGTTCAGTTCATCTAATGTAAGCACAAATCTGATAATTTCAATTGTCTGCTGGAGCAGACAACATACTCCAAAAGGTAAGTGCTAAAACATCTAGTATGTTTGTTTTATAATAATATAGACTGATGCTTGCAAATGAGCTGGTGAGTTTGGGCTGTGCTTGGTCTTTGATGCACAATTCTGATGGACTTTAAAGGAGGTGAACTTTCCCAGGGTGGATTTTCACTTCTATACTCAGACCTTTACAGGTTCTCAAGCTTAACACTGTGGTGYTAATACCCTCTGAAAGCAAAGGCCAAAATCATTGTCTTCTCTTGTCTGGTCTTGACTTTTTTCATATGAACATCTTAATCAATATTAGTCATATTTTATTAGTGGAAAAGTAGGATTTTTCTTCTGTTTATATTACAGGGAATTTCATCATAGAAACAGGTTTGTGTGTCATAAATACAATATTCTTTGCTAGCCCAAAGATTCTCCTCTTTTCTGCAGTTGAGCTCTCCAAGCTTTTAAACTTCCTGCTGTTAATAAGGATWATTATTGTTGGATCAAGTGCTATTATACCTGTGAATTTTAAACTTCTGTCTGAAAAGAAAATCAGCAAAAAACAATGCAGAGCATATTAAGTTGATGAAATGATAACTTGGTACAGAATTTTTGGCTTAGGATTCTGTAATATATTTTAACAAAAGATGTTTCCTGAAAATACTTATTTTAGCAAAGAATGTTTCCTGAAAGATTCCCTTAACATGGAATCCTTTTGTAAATTCTCAGTATTTCTTTGTTGATAAAGCTCAATTTCTTACTCTACCATTAAAAAAAAAAGTATGCTCTCTATTTATTTCCCCCTTGCACTGATTGCTTCATATTCTTCTTCCTGAGAGAATGAATTTACAATGTAGTTGTGGTGAAGTCACGCTTTGTGTTCAGAGACAAAAATGCATCCTGCAGGAGAAACAGGACATTCCAAAGTGTCCTGTCCTTCAAGTGTTTGCAAAGATGCTGGTTCCTAAGTACAAGTAGTCAGGAAACAAAAATAGGTAGCCATTTGTAGCATTAATTTATAAGATTTGTCTGTACTTAAAATGCAGTTTTCCTACCGTCTAGATTAGATTCCTTAGCAGCCAATCTAAATGTCTAATTGAAGAGTAGCTTTCTGAAGAGTCTGTAACTGTCGCTTGGCTTCATCCTTCTCTGTTTGTTCCTAAGATTTCTTTCCTCTCTTGTTTTCCTTCTGAAACAACAATGCACTCTATTTTGGGGTTGCTAGTCATGATTCCAGGAATGGGAATCCAACTCTTGAGTACAACAGGCTTTACATAGTAACTTCTTGGCAGAAATTCAGCAATGCTTTGGCCAAAGGGAATTTAAAAAAGACCCAGAACAAAAAAAAAAAAAAAAAAAAAACAAAAAAACCCAAAAAACCAAAAACAAAAAGTGTGAAAAACCTCACATAAAAAAATACCTTCAGCACATAAAAAGACTGAAGAATTGAGATAAATTGTGATATTTGTTTTTCATGCTTAATTGAAAGCTTTTTGCTACTCTATCACCAAGTATCATGAATACTAAGATACTTCTCTTCTAAATGTGTATGTGTATATGGGAACGTTCTAACCCCAAGCTTGCCAAACATGAAGTCCTTCTGTTTGCTCTCTTTTTAAAATTAACTCTTGATGGTGGATTGGTTCCATTCAGCAAGGGAAGGAGTTTAGGTTTTCCCTAAGTCTGGGGAATTAGCATAAGAATGGTCCTGGAAACGATGAACTGTCTATAACACTACCCTGCTCACAAAGAACGGTTCACAGATCCAGGGTACCTGTCTGGATGCTGCTTCTCTCTCTACCCCCCACCTATGCCCCCTGCGACATAGGAGAGATATCTTTGGGGTCAGAGCCACAACAGGAGCTTTGAGATTTGGCACCTGAATATGTCTCTTTATATGTTTTCCCTCACAAGTTCCTTTCCCTCTTTGCAGTTATTTCTGCCTTATCGTTCGCCTCACTAATCATATCTTCCTCTTGAAATTACTGTTCCATCTGGCAGGATGTGGACACCTAATACAGCCTTTCTCTCATACCTCAGAAGGCTTCAAAAAGTAGGTGCTTCATTCAGTTCTGTCTTTAACAGTTCTTTTAAGATTCAAAACCCCATAAATTCCCATGTTATTTTGCTCTACTTTTCTGCTTTTATCGTTATCTTGCCTCCCTCCATCCTCCAATCAGTTAAGAGAAAGAGAGTGCACAGGTGACAAACAAATACACTTTTCCAAAGAAATGACACACCTATTTATTGCCAAGGGGAGCTACCGCTCTTTTTTCAACATTAATTTATATATTGCTAAATGTACTAAAGCATCTATCATATTTTAAACAGTCTTTTTCAAGCTATTTAATAAAGTGTACTTTGTACTTATGATTCCTTTACCAGCAAACCATATCCTAATGGATAGATTTCAAGTTCCTGACCCAAAACCCTTAATTAACTGTAAACCAAACATTCTTATTCTTCTTCAGAGGAGTATTATGTTAGCAGATTTGGAAGTTAGTTCTGAAGGGACCTGTTTTTATAGTACCGCAGATCCTGAGCAGGGGGAGGTAATTTTCTATTCCAAGAAAATATCTGCCACTAGTACCACTGAGAAGAAGAGCTCCAGTTGTTTGGGGTTTTTTCAAAGCCCTAATGACTAGTTTTTATTCCATAAGCACAGAGAGCCCCTTTCACCTGATGATTTTTGTTCAGTCTTCAGCAYACTTCCTTTCCTTCTTCATCATTCATCAGCTATGAGGTCATTAATTTTAATGATTCTCAGTAACCAACARATAATTTCTATGTAAATCAAAACTTCTCCAGCTGATAAGTTAATCTGACAGTAAGGCAGCTCAGCAACCCTTTTGTTTTGTATGGAATTTTCCAGATGGTCCTTTAGGCTGACTCCAGAGAAATCGGGATCACCATTTACAATGGGCCTTCAGTCTTGATGGAGGTCCTCAAAGAAAACAGAGATGACATAATTTTCCTTGTGCTCCTAAGATCTCTATACCTACAACTATCTCTGTTCTACTGTCTGTTGGGATATGTCTGATCATACTGCCAATGTATGGATGCATGCCAAAAAATTGTGTACGGCCATTAAGGAGCACTTGTTCTCTGGCTGAAAGGGCCCCTTTACACATGTCTGTCCTAAAAAAAAAAAAAAAACAAAAAACCCAAAAAAACCCACCTTACACAAAAGCTTAATCTCCAAGATATGACAGCTAACAAACTCATTACAGTCCTTATAGGGAAGAGACAAGTGGGATAAGAAACCAAAGTACTCAGATGTCCACTATGTTTTCACATCGAAACAGCAATCAGAAAACAACTTTAGAGCCAGCAAAGAAATCAGCTTTTTATCAAATTAGTTGTAAACTAGCTGTGCTGAGGAAACTCCACAACACAACGCAGGATCTAGTATGTTGGGATTCTGTTAAAAAACATGTGCAGCCTAGTGGAGCTGAGCAAACTGAAACATGCTGAATTAGCATTAACTTCTCTGTCCAAAGAAATTTTACAGTCCAGATCATTGCCTCTSTTCTAACCTGGGTTTGCCCTACACAAATTGTTAGGTCAAGGAAMAGGAGAGGAGCAAGCACATACTTGCTTCCTCAGTGCTCTGACTGCACATAGGCTGTGCTGGTTAGGGCAGCTCCAGCGTACCTTGGCTGGAGGAATCAAGAACATGACATTTTCTTCATTCCTCCTGGACTATGCAGAGCTTTGATTAAGAGAGGTGTTTCACCGGGCATGCATGCTCCAGAAGCATGATTTCTTTCAAAAATTAAGCTCTAATATCCAGTGCATGTGGACAGGTGAAATAATGGCAAGTCACTCTTCTGGTTGAGACACTGTGTTATGACAGTTGTCCAGTACAGTGTTCTCCACTTTTGCACAGTTGTCCAGTACAGTGTTCTCCACTTTTGCATTAATATCCTTAAAACCAACTCTTGCTCTATTTTACGTTGGTTTATATGCAGAAGGGATTAACAGGACTTGTCAGGAGAAAAAATAGATGGAGACAGAATTTCTGAAACCTTCTGCATGYTTGTGTTTTTATTCTGAATTTCCAGGGAGAAGTAGAAGTAACTGCAGATTATGTTCCTGTGCAGTTATTCCTGGGAAAGGTGACTGGTAATGGCAGTATCCTTGGAACACCAGCAGTGGTTATTCTGCAAATGACCTCTCTTACTGCTGTGTTCTCTCTTTAGTTTTGATAATGGCATCTTCACAGCTGTCCTTTTTCATTCTCTTTTTCACCTTCAAAACAATTCAGTTCCGTTTTCCAGGTGACTTTTGAGGCCATACCTTTGAYTCTGATGAGCTATAAAGTGACCTCTATTCTGACTGCCCTGTCCCTACTTCCTCTTGGCCTGGACCATTGGGATCACAGCCAAAGCAGCCAAGGATTAATTACAGAGCTGTGCAAGAAAGAAGACCCTTCGCACTGGGATTATTGATGAAAAGCCAAAATATTTGGACTGCTTAAAGCACCAGGGCCTGATCCTGTCAGCAAGTCACATACAGACCTCCCATTAGCTCTATGCATGTTCTACAGGCAGGCAGCTGGGGACAGCCAGCCCCACTCAGCAATGTCTAACAGATCTGCACAGGACTATGAATGACACACACTGACATGTGATTTTCCACATGTAACGCAAACAGCCTTACTGCTGAAGCATTGCAGCAGTTGAAGGAACACGTTTCTCAGATCCTTTCCCAGACTTTTATGATTCAGGCTAGTTAACTGAAAATGCAAAAGCCAGCCAAGTCGCTGGGTGGCTGCTCATATGGAATTTTGATGCATCAGTAAAGGAGAGAGAAGTCATCTTGTAGCACACTTTGTGCTATCAGAGGCGTGCTGGGCAGTAACGCTAATTGCATTACGCTGTGCTCAAATAAAAATGCTTGAAAGCAGTTCTGTCAAGCTTTGTGAATATGTGCACAGAGCTTATGTATGTGACTGTTGCAGTAAAGTGAAAATGTCTCTCAAAAACAAAAAGAAGAGAAAGAAAAAAAAAAATGTCATTAGTACCTCACGGGAAATTTTGCTTCCAGTTTGTAACCAGTTATATGCTCCACTCATTTCCCCTTTAAGACATTTTCAAAGAGGTGGTTTCTTGATCATAAAACAAAWCATGGCACCAAAAAAATCCTCAATGAGAACAAGACACTCCATTGCACATGCTGCATCTCARGGGAAAGGATGAGACAATAAAGAGCATGTAACAGATGTTATTCACGTTGCTTCATGCACTGTTGGAAGGCTCAGACACTGTAGTTCTGAGCATGGTGAAAGAGCCCATAGACACAGAGCAGGGCCACTAACAACATATTTTATTTAGAAAGAGATAAAAAACWAATTGATTATTTATACATGCATAGACAAGGTCCTAACAAAAAATAATAATCTTGAATCTTTCTACCCCACTGCAGTCATTCTTACAATAAGATCTTTCAGGAATACAGAAATTAGTAAAGATTTCAGAGTATTTAAAGCTCCTAAACTAAGAAACATATATACTAAATAACAATCTTGGTAGCATCTTATAAGGACTACYTGGATCTGTGCTAGCTTTGAATCATGGGGTTTCAAGGGAATTTTTTATTATAGTTTTGGCTCCAGCGTACTAACACCATGTGGGTTTTTGCTYTAAGTTCTGGGTTTGAATGGACCAAGTACTTCAAAGCAAGACTCTAAATCAGGAAAATGCAGTGAGTTTCATATGCTTTCCACTCAAAACCATACCTTGGCCCAGATTCCTGTACAACRGAGCCCAGCCTCACTTGAAACTCAGCCCACATTTGTTGAAAGCATTTACAAATCCCATCAAAACTGGCCCAAGTTTCAAGTTTGTAATAAAATCCAAATTCAAGAGTCCTTCTTGGCTACAAATTACTCTCTGTTCTAGTAATTCCTACTTGTTTCCATTAAAAGGAAAAAAAATGGTCTCATTCATGATGATTTCTTCCTGTCTCACTGCGAAACCTGGAACAATTTCTTTAACTTATCAAGGTTGTTTCAGATTTGCACCAGGATAGGTGTGAGCAGGTTGAGCAGAGGTTTTATTAAAAAAAAAGTGGGAAGCTGGGTATATTCCAAGGCCACAATTCCTAAAAGCAACCCATGCCTTTCTGTTAAAGTTAACAAGATGCCACTGCAGCCTGTAGGCTTCCTCGGGTGTAAGCAAATATTTCTGGCTAGACCATGGCACTTGAAGTGTCTCAGCATGGTGCCATGCCAAAAGGTAACATCCATTTTTCTGAACACAGGATGTGGCAGCTCTCCATGCTGCCTGCCTTCCCCACTCCCTCCTGCCCTTTCTGCCAACACTGACCTCTGTAGGGTGACCAGGGGATTCAGCTCAAGGACTGTCATTTGTTTCCACCTGTGTCCATGCCTTGCAACCAAGCAAGACTTGAAGCAATAACATTGRCTAAGAGGATGGTTCTGGAACACACAGCTGGGGACACCAGCAAGGSTGGAAGCACTGGAGTCTGGATTTAGAGTCACTTAAACCACTGTGAAACCATCCCTGCRCTTGCAGAAGTAGGATTGTGTAAGTACTATGTCTCTGCATTWGCCAGGCTCTACTATCTCACTGTACATCACAGATTTGCAGGGTGATATTATCATCTATTAATGCTATTATCTGTCATGCAACATTAAGAATCAYATCCCTGACACACTTATTACCTGATACATCACTGGATCTTTTTGTCTGAGAAAAGCCCACCACAAGCAAAAAAAACAAAGCCTGCAGCTATTTCTATCCAGCCACCAAATCACAGTAGGGGGYTATCCCAWTTCAGTAAGAACAAGAAGAGTTTCRTAGCAAAATCCACACTGCAATGATWTGGTTGCCATCTGATTTGAGACTAGAAGTGCCGAGACGTTGCAGGGATTTATTTAATAGGGCAGGTAAAATGCAGTGGCAGACAGATTTTTGCTCCAGATGCTTCGCCCAGTTCCCCTTTTTGCACTTCCTCTGCCAGGAATCCTCAGGAGAGCTCACCCCAACCCTATGGCATTACTACAAGCTGAGGACAGGCTGGCAGCACTCTGCCTCGCAAAACCAGTCYCTTTGGCTCTGTTTTTCGTTCTTTCCTGTTCTCTGGGGAGAAGAGGGAGCTAACTGAGATCTGGGGAATCAAAAATCTACATTTTTAATGAGCCTCTTTCAAAAGGCAGGTTTGCTCCCGTGCAACCTTTCCCACCTCACCCAAACGATTGGGTGTTGTTAAATAGCCACAAAGCTCTAAGCAGTGCCTTCTGATCATGTCAGAAATATGTCCAGCACTGGAAGGACTCCTTGCAGGCTCCTACACTTTGCTCCCACACTTTCTTACCRTCCAGTGGCAGTCCAGAGGCTGCTTCGAGCAGCTCCACCCCACCTGTGGCTGCTCTCACCTCTCCCTTCCCTGACCCTCTTCCCCTGGAGAAACTCGGGAGGGCTGGGAAACGGCTACCTGAGGCCCTGAGCCGTGAAAAAGATGTGATGGAGTGCAGGGAAAACAAAGTAAAAGCCATGAGAAGGCCGTCCCCCGCTTGCCCCCCTTCCCCAGGCGGGCCCACCAGAAGCGGCCGGAGCGGGAGCCGCAGCCGGGCCACAGGGCTGTTTGATTGCCTAAGCCTGGTGGCCAGACAATAGGACCAGAAAGAATGGCTGCTTCCTTCCTTCCTGTCGAGTGTTCTGCCTGAGTGAGCAAATTCAATAGCACTTCGCTTCGCAGCAACACCAGGCTCTCTCGCACAGGCGAAAATCAACAAAGAGCCATTCTCGGGCATTTCCAACTGCACCTAAGCCAAGGCACTGAGCTGTGGAGCCATCCGGCCTGGGGAGGGGAGCCACGCAGACGTCGCTCTTGGGTGTGCGGCCAGGCACAGTAAACATCCAGGTTACTCTTTATGACGAAGGACTGCTTTCCCCACCCCCCCTCGATATCAGGCACCAGGCAGTTCGGTTCCCCATCCTACCCCCAACCCTGCCACTTACTCTGTTTGTTGGTTTGGGGGAATTTTTTTTCTTTCCCGATGAATTCGCTGCTTTAAACCTCTCCATGCAGGCTGGTTGAAGGGTGCCACGAGGTATTCACGCRTAACTAAACCAGGTGAAGGTGACACAAGAGTTGCCGTGTAGAAAACCTAAGCCTGCTGCTTCCTGCAGACTCAAGTGGTCGCACATTTCAATCACAGACTGGCTGGAAATAAAACAGGTGTCAGTGAATGAAAACATTTGACAAAAGCAGGCGAGCAGATGACCAAGGATATGTTCAGGTGGGTATAAACTGAAASACCAGTCCCTATAAATTTCATCAATAAGAAAGTCAGATCATAATTATGTATTGCAGTTTTTGTTAGTGTAAGGCTGTTTTCTGYCGTCCAGATCCCATTCTTTAGTTCACTGCTATGCCAAAATAAAAAAGAACATTGTGTTGCTGTAAAGACAAGGACCCAGGGCGTGCACACCCGAAGCTGACAGTCAGAAGTCACATCTTTTGTAAGCACTGAATTTATAGAACTTTGGGGCCTCAGAAGTGTGTTCAGTCCATGAAGCTTTTCCTTTGCAGAAATAAATGCACACTGCTTGTACATCACTTTGCAGCACAACAACTGGCACTGAGGAATTCCTGTGCATCTGCAGTAAGGCATCTCCCCTTGCACTTGCATGGCACCAAGGGATGTATTCTTGTGAACATCTGAATTTGTTGATTCAGTGTGTGTAGGAAGAGGAAGGGGGAAGTGCAGAAGGAATCTCAAAAAAAAAAATAGAAGTTTACATGGAATTTTTKGAGTGATCTGTCTCTCTTTCTGTTAAAAAGCTAGCTTTTTTGCTTTTTGTCTTTGAAACAAGCAAAGTGAGATTTTGCACTTGCCTGCTGCATCTGTTTCCTCAAGCAAAGACCTGTTTGTTTTTCCCATTGTGTGTGAACCATATTTGAAACAGACCACTGAGCCAAGTTCCATCAAGCCTGTTTCTTTTCTTTTCTACTTCTGAACTATGACAGATTATCCTAACCCATCTGCAGGCATGATTAAAAATATGAAAATAATTTTTACTTTTCTTTTGAACTGTCTTTGATATAGTATTAGCTGTCAGATATCTATAGAGTTTAAACATCTGGTAATGCAAAATGGTATGTTATTGCAGCTGAAGAAAGGACTATTTCAAAATTTTATAGCAATTTTTTTGTGGCATCCGAGATTGCAATTGTGGCTTCAGTTTACAATAAACTTGTTGTGGTACAATTATAACTAAATTATTCATTTTTATGCATCAGAACATCTTTTGTAACACAAAGGAAAGAAAATACAAACCCGGCACAGAGGATCTTTATTAAGATACAGATCATGCTTACATGATTGGGATAAGTGATGTTCAGATATGTCATCACCCAGTCTTAGGAAACTAGCTCAGACAACTTTCTATTAAGCAATAACCTATAAGTGACAAAACAATATCTCTTTCAGTCATTGCACAGTGAAGGCTAGATTACTATAGTTGAAAGATTTTTCTCCAAGACCATTCAGAAGAAACATGCAGAAAAAAAATAACGATCAAAGTAGGACAGTTGTGTAGACTTTCATCTTCTAGAATTTGAAATCAATGGGAACTCATCCCATTTATAGATACAGCTGATCTAGTTGCAGGCATTAATGTTCACGGTCTCTTTCTCCACAGAAAGATAGTCACTGACTCAGCACAAGACCCACTCTTTTTTTGCTTGRGTTTACTTGGGTTTCCTTTGGTTTTTTTAACCACTAGAAAAGCTCATGACACCATGCAGTTGGTTTATTCCTAAAAAAAGTAGTAACCTAAGAGGATGAGGTATGCAATGTATATTTTTAACCTAATTCAGGCGAAGTTTCCCTAATAAAGAAGTCTACTATTGCTTGTCCTGTAGAAAAGAATTTGAAACTAAGGATGAAGAAGCTGATTTAGATCAAAGAACACCACCACCACACTGTATTACGATTGTCCCAAATCTGGTATTTGTATAAATTTTATTTATGCTGYCTCATACTCGATACACTCTGGAAATGATATGCAGCTAGGTACCTTCCCCACTCCCTTCAACTGGAAGTGTGCATTACCATAAGATTTCAGAGTCAAGTCTGAAGATTCCACACATTCAGGTATATCACATTAATTCTGAGGTCAAAGCCAAACAAACTAGCAGATTCTAGCATCTATGAAGGTGGTTGCTGGCCATGAGCTTCTCAGTATAACACAACCTCTTTTCTTTTAATACCTTCTGTTCTTTTAAAATGGTCTGGTACTTTTTTTTTTCTTTAATCTCCATTGTAATGAAGCTAGAGAGAGAGAGATAGATGAATCATATATTGGTTAAACCAACAGAACTGAGATAATTTTTGACAGCTATATAACCTCCCACCTTCATTTTAGGACGTTGCTCATACCTCTAACCTATAGGGCTTCCCAATGCTCCTAGGGAAAGTTGAAAAAATAACTACTTAGTGTATTTTAGACTATATATTAAATACTCTCATCAACCCTAGGCATCTGCATTCCTCACAGTCTTTTGATAGTTTATGTTCAGATTACACCTGTGAGGTAGACTGATCCTTTTACAGGTGAGGAGCTGAGGCCCTTTCTTCACTGCCATGGGCAAGTGGCAGCAGCAAGGACAAGCATGGCAGTGTTGGTGGAAGCTCAGGCACTCGTGGGAGCATAGACAAAGCAGCCTGGGATGCACAAATTTGCCTGGGACCATCAGCATTTAACCCACATTGAAGCCATGCCTTTGGAGTGATTCCCATCTGCAATTCCCAATTTATAGCAAGTGGTTTGCTGAACCATATAAAACAAAGTTGTCACAATGGTGCTTTTGATTAAAATTTTTTATAGGGGGCCACAGTGGCCTTTGAAAACAGTAGGGGTTGACAGTGTCTAGTGGTGCTGCTAAAAAGTTTGGGAATGCTGAACTTTAAGGTTAGGTTGTCTGACTGCAGTGCAAATATATGCTAAGTGACATGCCCAAGGTCATTTGTATTATGATATCTATAGCAGAGCAGGCACTGAACACTGATTTTCCATAGCTGTGGTTAGTGCTCTAATCTCTGCTATGAAAAGAAAAAATATTTTCTAATCTGACTAAGTATGTTCAATTGTATCTTAGGCAAAGTTTAACTGGCTATACAATATACATAAGTAGGCTAATAAGCATATCAGGAATCTCCATCTTTACTTCTTCCCTATGTGAACATTTGAATGGAAACAGCAGTTCATTTTAATTTACACCTTTTGATATTTTTGATGCAGACTCCAGCACAGTAATTGAAATGGGACACACTTGTTCCCAAGTGAGAGGAATCACAAACAGGTTTGGACAGAAACAATGAATGACCTGACTTGAAATCACTTTTATTTCTCCCTGCTGGAGAAAGTTGCAGTGGTTAGCTAAAGGGACAGTTTAAATTAATCTGGTTAAACTACATTAAATGGTGGGTGGAGGTCTGTTATGTATATTCAGAATAAACAGTTTATAGCAGTTTAACCAGGTCATTCTTGAAAAACTGTGCGTGTCTTTCTTCTATAGACAGTCTGCCATTATTGGGATGGCCATTTCTTTATAACCCTAATTTCAGAACTTGGAGGGAGCTTTTCTTCTTTAGGTTTATTTGATGCTGTRCCTCAAGAAATTGTCACTCTCCTGCTTTGCAGAAACTAATAAATTATGGGACAGACTGTCCTTCTCAAAGAGTTTAATGGATTGTCTGTATTGCTAATATGCTAATATTGCAAAATTACTTATTATTACTCTAAACATTGTTCARTGTCTTTTCCAAACAAGCTGACTGTAGTGATTCCAAATGATTTAGAGTATATGAGAAACTGAAAATGCATGTAAGTATAATATATTAAAGTTTTCCAAATGGAAGAAAACCCTTTCTCTAGATGGTTGTATTTTCATTGGGTCTTACTGAAAGAGAATTTAAAAGATTTAGAATAAGTAATAATTCTGGAAACTGTCACTAAAGAAAACAAAAAGTAATAAGAGCAGAAACAGCAGTGCTGTGCAGAATTTCACTCAGAGTATATAGGAGTGTAAAGGAGCAGCCTTTTTCATACTCCAGAACTGTTGTGCAGACCCTAGTGGAAGCCTATGCAGGGGGACTAGATGGTATAGAGACTGCAGTAGTTCTGTAAAAGCATGTCACAAGCTCAGAGAGACAGGGAGACATAAGTGGGTAGGCTCCCTTTCATTTTTATGCAGAAAATGAATCATGGGAAGATCTAATATGTCTGTGCTTAATTGTATTGCAAGCAACTTACACTTGCAAAAGAAAAATGCCCCTTTTGCAAATCCACCTCTTGGGTGTGGTGTTGGGGTGAGAACTACTGTCATGCAATAATTCATGAGATGGAAAATGACTGCCTACACGCTTTGTTGCATCAGGTGCTTTGCACAGTTGTTTGGTTCACAGTGTGACAAAGTGCAACAAGCACATGTACCCAGCAGCATGACGTGAAAGTGCTTCGCAATAAAAACTGTGAACAACAAAACCATTTTTAAATATAGGCAGAATCTATAATAAGCAGCAAAACGCCCATGCCTCTCATGGCTAATGAGAATTCCCGTCTGTAATGGTCTGCCACATCCCTGGTTAATTAGAAACTAAATTACTAACATCACTAATTATTCATAATGACATTCTTTTACGTGTGTTAAATTAGTTATAAAAATGATTAGCATAAGAAATGGTCGGCTTTGAAATACTAGTCAATAAGTCAAAAAGCCTCTGTTTGCCTATTTAATCTAATGAAAGGTATTTTATCTCACACGACATCTAAGCACACCGGCAAAATTAACCCTGTGAAAGTAAAGGGTTTTATCATACAAAGCAGAGCAGGGTTGCACTACTATAATTTACATATACAGACTGTTTCCACTAATAAACGTATTTCAGAATACTGTACATATTTTGAAAAAGTTACCTAATTTTCAAGGGCATATGTTACAAAAAAAAAAAAAAAAAGAAAAGAAAAAATGTATGTCATGATTTAATGTATTAATAAAGATGACCCAACTGTCTCCCAGGCTTTCCAGATACTTGACTAACCTATTTGTTTAAAAGGTGTATATGAACAGGCAAGTTTTCACAGGGTGTCATTTTCCATATAATCAGGAGGGCTTTGTGCGAAATTGTATAAGAAAGCATTCAGGGTTAAAATTCAGCATGACTCTCCCCCAAACAACCCTTCCTGCACCTTCACCCCCACTCCCACTTAAACCCTTTTGGAGGTTCCTGCCCTCCCCTCCCTGTTCTCCTCTTAGAAACAAACTCAGCACCATTAGCACACAAATGCAAAATAACTAGCCTAGGCCTCTTCCCAGGAATACAAATTAGGGGCAGGTAGTTGAAGAGCTTAGAAAGCTGAAATAGCGAAGTTCACAATGAAAAGGATGAATAGATGAGAGACTGAAAGTGGGGTAAAGTGTTCAGCTTTTGTCATTTAAAGTGACGTCTTTAACTCTTTGCCTTCATGAGGCTGCTCTTCACAAAAATAATAATGAATTACAATTAAGACCTGAAGGACAAAAGGGAATTATGTGGGAGGAAAAAAAGGAAAAGAAAAAAAGAAAAAAWTATGATGGCAACAAGATTATTTTTCCCTCTTATGCAGCATATGAATATCTGTCAGAAAAGCAGAGAGGATAGTTTTATAACTGTCATTGTTTAATCTGACAATGGTGCCACTGTAGGTAGTGAAACCGATGATGTCATCAAAGCAGCTGGAGAAAAGTTTGAGATGGCTCATCAGATCTTCTAAATTTATATCCACACATGAAGCCTTGTAGCAACTTCATGTTCTTTTCTGCTTTTGGGGACATAGTACAGCTTTTGGGGACATAGTACAGCTTCTTATTGAAACAGAAGATATTTTAGCTGTAAAGTGCTGCTACGTTTAAAGTTATTTGTCCTTCAATTATGCAAAGCCTTTGATTCAGCTGCACCTCTGGACTTGACTGTCACCTGTTTGTCCCCTGCTAGAACAAAGTTCCGTTTCATGGTGTAGACCTGTGACTAAAGCTGTGGTGAGAGTTACAGCATTAAATGACTTCTTTAAAATGTATTATTTGTGAATATAGTATCCTGCTGTCAGTGTAAAATGGAATGGCTCTTTGATCACACAAGGACTGAGGACAAGCAGTTCTTCAGAGCAGTTGTCTGATCAGTCTGAGAGTGGGGAACGGACGGAGACCCAAGATATTTTCTCTTACYTTTCGGCTATTAGAGCATCTCAGAAAACCTGGGAAAGGTGCCTGGAAGAGTTCCACAAAACCCCTCTCCCACTTAATACTGCTGCAGTATTTCCAAATGAAATGTGGTCATTGGTCCCTCGTATTCACCCACAAAAGCACAAACCCCAAAAAAAGCCATCACTGTGGCAGCTTGTAGCAGGCCATGTAGGATGGATCCACAGACTAGGGACTGCAATATTTGGCAGAAGGCTGCATCAGTACTTAAGCAGCAATATAACCAGTAGAATCTCAAAAAGACAGCTTTTGAAAATGGAAAAGGAAAAACTAAACTGGCAAAAGTAAATAATAAACACTCAAATATTTATGATTAAAAGTGAGTAGTATTAGACAACACTGCTCTAAATGACCAGTGAGAATTTACAGATACATCTTCTGTTTTTACCTGGGATGTTCTTTCTAATTACTGAAGATGTTTTTTCAGACACTGTAATGGCCATTTTACATGGTTACATTACTGAATTTAATAGCRATATACTTTGGGAAAATTTTGCCAAAAGACCCATTCATGCAATACTTAAAACTTCAACATATGGAAGCTTATCCAAAGTTTATCAGGACCTTTAATTTTATGAAAGAAAACTGAACATTTTACAGGCTCTCCTGTAGTTCCTGTACTAATAGCCAGTATTTCTGGCTATTAGATTTTGGAAATGCCAAAATTCTTCTTAAAACGAGAAGAAACATTAAAAGAAGAGAATAACGAACAAATTAAAGGTGACTGCACACTACTAAATTAGCTTTTCAAAAAGGGTTTACGTCAATTCCAGCTATTGCACTTGCATGACAGTTTATGGGTGTGGGAGGAAAAAAATCTCATTTTATTTGCATTGTTTTACCTATTTTCTTTGTTGAGGATATTTCAGCTCYGTGATGATTGCTTGACATTCCATATTCATTGTTTACTGTGACATAAAAAAAAAAAAAAAAATCAGCTATTTAGCAGCTTTAGGGTATGTCTCCAGGGACAGGTACAGACAGATGCAAGCTTGTCTGTCTGCTCTTCAAATGGCCAGACATGAGCCAGCTTGGATCCAAAGTCATATAGAGACATTCACATGGCACTTGTGTTTTGAAGTAACCAGCAGGGTTGAGCAACTTGGGTGCAATTACTTGATTTTGGACAGGATCTCGCTCTGTCTGACCAGGTCAGGGCACAGCCAGAGGACCATGGGCTTGTGCTTGTCCAAGTAGTCAGGCTTCAAAAACCTTCCAGAACAAAATGATGGACAACAGTGACAGCTGAAAACAGCCTTTTCAAAGTCATTATAATGTAAAAGAAAAAAAAAATCTTAAGACCAATTTTCTTTATGGTAACTTGAATTTGGATGCCTTTCAACAATCTCACCGCAGTAAAAAATGAGTTATAGCTTTATGTTTAATTACATCTTAGAGATCATACATCTATTGTGAGATTTTGTGATTAACTAGTTCTTAAAAAGACCCTCCAGACAAGAAGTTTTTGTGGCTTTCTACATTTCACAATTCCTTTGACTTCTTAAGCATATTTTAATGATTTGTCTCTTTCTTATATTAAAAAAAATATCAAATTAATGTGCTTAAATTCTGTTGTAGTTAATGGAAATATTAAAAATTATTCAGAACTACTCATTTTCCTTAGCATGCCTAAGTAAATATTTCCAGCACTGTGGTCTATTCCAACTTGAAATTCCCCAATGAAGTCAATAGAAACTGAACATGTGTATCAGAAGTCAAACTTTGGCTCTTTATGATTTCTAGAGCATTTTTAAAAGTCTCTGAAGGAAACAACTATATAAAATGCTTTCTGAGGTAAGSCCCATAAGGAGAACAAAAGCAGGTATTATTTAACAGCCTCACCAAAATGCAGAGGATCTGGAACAAATCAGGAAGAATTTGAAATGGATTTATTGGAAGGGTGATGCTCCTGTTTAGCTTTCCATTTTTTACGGGAAGAATTAGAAATGTCATTTGGCAGATGTCTATAATGTTTTTGGAACTGGAAGGAAATTTGGCTTTTCCATTTGGTGTGGGTGGATGTTCCTCTAGGCCACATTTAACATGTAAAATGAGAGAGGTGGGTTTGAAACCCTTCCTAAACGGAGACCTGTAGCTGCATGTTTTGCAGACTTACCTTAGAAAATCCTCTGCCAGCAACCTGCATACCTGATCCATATTTTACCCCCAGGGAGATGGCCCTAAGCATCAGTTTCACCCTTTCTGCAGCATAAAGATTCGAGCCAAAAAAATCAAAGTATCAGGATTCAGAGCAACAAAAAATCAATAGACCAGATAAACTGGTTTATCCTCCTTGCCGCTGTGCAAAGGAGTTATAAACATGACCTAACCAGCCAGATTCCACCAGTGCATCTAACCTTATCTGTATTTCATGCCACTAAGTACATTTTGGGTTTATGCTTGACATTATATATAATGGGTGTCCTCTTTATCCCTCCTGAAGCAGGATGTAATTCTTGTCTTTCTGGCTTTAGGGGGGTGGGAGGGAAAGCTACTGCTGATAATAATAATCCTGATAATAATAACTGACTCAGAAACAGTGAAAGCCCTTATACATTGCAAGAGACTACAGGAAGCTTCAAAGAGCACCACACTCCTAGTGCTAGATGAAAAATCTGAAAAGATACAAACCTGAAGTAGATACAGAGRGACCTGAACATTTTACTAAACATTGATAGAAAGATCTAAAGTTACTATGCCCCAATACTGAAGTATGTTTTCCTCCTCATGAGAAGAAATTCCCAAGGTATAACTCAGCTACTATTCTTACATTTGCCTTAAAACAAAACAAAAATATTGCCATGATTTTTGTACCCTCCATCTTTCTTGATAATTGTTGCAGGAATTTGAGCTGCAAAGACAAGGGAAGCCATCTGGTAATAKTTCTTTTCCATGACTTAACAAAAACATTAGCAATTAATGTTAAAACATTAACAATAAATGTCTACAGAAAACAGTGAAGCTTGGTGCAGGGGCCCTAGAAACTGGGTGTTAGATGAATTAKCTTTGTGCTGCACCTGAGGGTTCATACTATTTCAGGTAAAATGCTGCAATACAATCAATGAATTATAGATCAAAGTACAGATCAGTCAGTRTACCTTCAGTCCTTCTAGAGGTACTGAAGTACATCTATAAAAATCAGTTTGCAAGTCTTTTGGGTGAAATAAATCTTACCTTCTTTGGTCAGCTAAAAGCTAGATTTAGAATACAACTCCTTGCTTAATTTAGCAGAACTCCTTGCTCAAGGATGTTGTGGACAAACATGTTAGAATGGCTTGAGACAGTAGGCTTTAGAAACTAACAGAAAGGTACTTAAAAGCCATTAAAACCATAGATTGGATGCAGGAAGTTTCTGGGTTGAAGAAATACTTTATTATTCATCTTTGCCCAGTGTCAGCCATCCATTCACACTGGAAAAATGTCTTAGATCTAGCAACGCTTTATGAGGTTTGGGGGTTTTTTCTCATTACTTCTACACATTTTCTAGAAGAATCCAGATGAGATGCTGGCAACCATGAAAGCCTTGATAGGCTGTAGTGGACAGCAGCTGACACACAGACAGTCACTATAATTCCCCTACACCTACTTCAGGGAAGCACAAGATAGTTCTGACTTGGTATGGATTTCTGTTTCACAAAAATGTCTTAAGAACACAGGCACTTTCTATGGCCTTAGAAGAGTGGCTCATATAGCCCAGGATGTATTTCATTATGGTGACGAGATGCTCTTTAATGTGCACATATGGCCACTGTCTGCAGTCCATTCCCCTTCTATCCCTCTCATGTGCACCACTGTTGTAATGGGWTAGCAGACAGTACACCCAAGCTCCCCATTCATTTTACTTTCTGTTCAAGGATCTATGGTTCATAAAGCAAACAGTTCACAGATACACTCAAAGTGCATATATCTTACTTTTAACACCAAAGGTACAGAAGTGAAGGAGGTTAAGGCTGCCCAGAAGCAGACTACAGTTGGGCTGTGGAAGCTGGTTATCATTACAGGTGTTGATGAGACAGTGTGTAATTGTGAAGGCTGTTTATCCCTGAAGATTGCCTTACACATCTTCTCAACCAGCTCCTGATTATGGATGCATCTCAGCCTAGCTGCCACTTGTTGAAAGTTTCTTATGAGGCACCTAAACTTAACCTAACTTAACCTATAAGCAGTCTCTTCCCTTACTGGATGTTTCTAGTGTTTATCTAGCAAGGGAATAGAAAATATTAGTTTATTACAGCCTTTACAAAGGTATAACTCCTGAAAAATCTGTTGTTATAATTCCTGTAAATTGGGGGAAATTTAATCCAGGTTTTAACCATGGCCAAGATTCCCTTCCATRCAGGGCAAACAAGAATCTGAAAGCAAAGATAGTTTTTTCACAATCACACCAAAAAGTAAGATCCAAAAAAAAAACCCTGTAATTACCAAAAACCTTTACAGTTCTGTGGTAAGACTGCTTGCTTACCAAAAGGATGTTTACTTGTCACATCATTTAGGAAGCACAGTGAGATAGGCTCCCACTATTTCTTCTTCTCTGCAACCAGGAGGGGGATCTCCTGAAATGTTCTGCCTGTCCTTCCTGCTTCCAGACCAAACAACAAAAATTCTGCTTGGGCAATGAAGTGGTGAGTACTTGTAAAAACTCCTTGCTCCTTGGTCAGGAGGAAAAGAAATATTTGGATTTATAAAAGCAAGGTGTCTTGTATTTTAAGACACAGATATGAAATGCAAGGTGGTTAGCAACATCTTTTTGAAGGTGTTAACCAGAAGCTCAGGTCTTATCTTTTCTAGAGAAAATTGGTTGGGCAATGACACTTAGTTACTCATGTTTTTTAAACCAACCTTTTTCTGCTTATCAAATGTTAAAATCACAGTGGAAAGAGCATGACTGTAACTTTTGACATATATTAGTAGAGATGGTAAACATTTTCTTGGTAGCATGACTGACCAAACCACATGCACTGAAATTCAGCAGCTGTAACCACATGAACATTTTACCTTGTGCTAATGATCATGTGTGAGCAAGCAGTTGGTAAAAAACATACACTTTTTTTCCTAACAAGTGTAGACACAAAGACAACAGCTTTCTTCACCCAAGATAAATGAATCTGAGTTGACAGAATTAAATTATGGACTTCTTCTTTCTTTCGGCCTCTTAAGAAAGGGAAGAAAAAAAATGCAAACTTCTGAGGGATCACAAATATTAAGGAAGAACTAATTTCCTTCCATCAAAGAAGTCCACAAATTATTTTGAAATCTTTTAAAGCTATGGAAATATGGTGACAATCTAAGCAGGGAAGGTCAGTAGCCTCTCTGACTGAAGCAGCAAAAGCTTGGTGGTGAACAGCAACCAAAGCCCATCAATTACCTAACAGCCCTATATTCTGTGGAAGCCAGGACCTCAGTCAAGTCTCAGGAGCTATTTCTTGTCCTTAGAATTAACAAAACTTTGGGTATGAGCTGCAAACTGTCCTGGTTTTTAAACTATGCTATATTCTTGTTTCTGTTTTATCGTCTTGCTTTTAGTTGCACTCTAGATTAGGCTTGTTTGCAAAATTATAAATGAAGAAAAAGGGAACCAGGATACTGGTTGTCATTACTTCATCTAATCTCTAATGTAATTCAAATGTTTTACATAAAAAAAATGGGAAGCTTGTGTATAGGCCAATGGCTTTACAYAGGTCTCAGATTCTCATTCTTCTGCAATGTAATCCATGGTGGGTGAAGTAGTCCACCGTCTGTTACACTGAATAATAGCTTTCATAACTGCACATATAACTACAGGCCTCACATGCTCAAGAGCTGTAGGTAGTTTTCTAGCACAATTAACCCATTGACTCTTACCAAGCAGAGCTGATACTGCCGGAAATTACGGACCATTTCTGATTCTGAATCTTGCAGAAATGGCAGAATTATCCCCAAATAGCTCAGCCCAACAAACAAAAGAAGTCCACATCATGCCAAAATGAAATAGCAGCAGGGTAGTCCCAGTGGTTGTGCAGTTGTAAAGTCACAGCCCCCAGAGATGCTGCCTCTCACAGATCACAGCTGTGTGAGCCTCCCCACTAACCCTCCTTCCAAGGGCCCAGGTTTTTCTGTCTCCTTATTTTTCATTTTGCATTTGTTAACATCCCACTATCCCTATCTAGGAGGTAGAGGAGCTCCCTTTTGTTTGATGTGAGCTAAACGCCCRGGGGCACTGAAGGGGTTAAGTGGAGGAAATTCTTGTCAACTTCAATAGAGAATAAGGCATTTTAAATGATTTTCTGTAAGAAGAACCCAGTATGTCTGACATCAGAGCCACAGCACATCACAGTGAAGGAGTAAAATTTCTACTTAAAGGGTTTTTTATACTTTCAGAGTGGAAAATATTCATATTGTGGTTTCACACTAAAAATAAGTTCTTCCATTCACAGCCAGCAACAGGTAGCTGAGGTTAGATCAAACCACTAGCTTACTAATGACTATGAATTGCAGTATCTTTAGAAATGACCAGAATTCAAGGCAGCCTCTAAAATAACCCAGATGAATCATTCTTGAAAAACATTATTCACTCCATAATAAATAGACCCAGCATAAATGTCCACCACACAAAGCATGCTTTAAGTATTTTTAAAAAACTTAAAACACTGTTGCATGTAAATTGAAATTATCAGTTTTCTACCTTTTGCAGGAGTTCTGCTTTTTTTTTTGCAACAAGTTTGGGAACACTGAAGTCATCTCAGGATCCTAAAGTTAAGTGACTGAATTGAAAGCATTCCTTTTGCACAARTATCTTGAATGTAATAAAAAATAGCTCTTAAAGTATTATAAATAAGGAATCAGAACTGTCTTGAGTTATAGTGAAAACTATTGTTCAACAGTGATGCAGAAAGAAACAAAAGCTGATAAAATGTTAAGATTATTTTTCCACTGTGCAACATGGGTTTTTTTAGTAATAAGTTACTGGTCAAACTCTCTGCTCATGGAAATCAGCAGGACATCGCTGTCATTAGAGGTGCCAGGTGGATTTACCTAACTTGTAAATCTGGGCCCCAGTTAAATTACTAAAAACCAAAACCTAAAAATCACAAACTCAGTGTCCTGCAATGCTATTAKATAGTTTTAGACAGGGCTATAATTTCATATTTCATATCCAATGTTTTCTCATTAAGGCAAATGTGTGAACTATGACCATAAGAATGGCAGACCCTAAGAGGCCTGAAGAAGACAAGGACTGTTAGGAAAGAAAGACTGAAACAAACA
>CADDXX010000079.1:1817919-1829784 GCA_902810485.1 Alauda arvensis | reverse complement strand
GACAAAAAACATTAAAGAAACCAATAATCTTTCATGCCCTCAACATGAGATGTCTAAATCACATGTGAACAATTGCAGGTTTAAGTCTCGAAATTTAGAAATTTAGAAATGAATGGTCTTTGTATCTTTTTAGTGTCTGCCCTACTGTGGGACTTATCTCTCAGTAAAGTCCCACTAACAGTAAACCCTCCAGTCATTATTTCATGGCCACTGCTGCTCATGGTTGGTTTCTGTACCACATCACATTTCTGTACCACTCACCTTCTCTTTGTCACTCAATCCTGTGATGATATCTACTCCCAAAGTAGTAGTTCTGCMTATCTGTGCATCTGCACAAGAGCTGCCTTTCAGCTGCTTTGAGAATTGACAAAGGCTTTGAAAGTTGCCATATTTGTATGATTAGCAGTAAGAAAACTCGTATTTTCATCACTCGTTTGTCACTGAGAGCACAAAGTGGAAAAAAGCTGTTCTGATTACTGGACCATCATGCCATACCTGAGAGATTCAGTATGCACAGTGCAGGGTACTGCACTCCACTCTGCAGATGCTCTCTCTCAGGGGTGGGAGAAAGGAGTACCTTTCACAGTATCATTTTAAAACCACAGGGAAATGTTGTAGCAAAAGCTGATACTCTGGAAGGCAAGATTGGTAACAGTGAAATATGGTAATTCAATTCCTCATTCCCCTATGAAAGATGTAATTGTGATGTGCATATATCTATTTATCTATCTCTCTATATACCTATAGCTACAGGTGATATAATGCACAATGTAGAAATGTAACTGTAACAATATTTTCCTCATCTTAATGGACATCTCAGATGAAAGTAATGCTAGTACACACAGACACTTCTGTCTGACAGCAGCTCACTGTACTTTACTTTAAGCATGTTTTCACTCCTGTGACTTCAGGTAGTGCTTAGAGCTGATTTAGTAACAGTCACAAGACACTGTGCAGATACTGTCAGTATGAATGTGCCTATTCCAATTAACCACACTGTCAGCTAAACCAAATGAATACTCTCCCTAGACTTTTTTGCAAGAGCTGAGCTAAACCGAATTCAAGCTGTTGCAGCTTCAGAATGTAAGAATGGTTTGATAACAGTAAGCTGAAATAAAGGGAGAACGTCTACATACAAGCTTTTATCAGCACAAGTCTGTCAGCAGGAAAAAGCCTAACAGGAATCTACAGCACCCTTAATGGAATTAACCCCCAAAACTGAATCTTTCAGCAAAATATAAAAGATTGATGCCTCAGGGAAGCAACTACATATATCCTACAGCAGTGGTAGGAATAAATTATCTTAGTAGTAAAGTAAGTTAAGTAGGATCAGAATGGAGGTTAAAAACCTAAACTAAGATAGCTACTCCTTGATTCAAAAGTGTGTGTCATGCAATTATAAACTTTTTTATTCCCCTAGGCAGCTGGGATTTTCCCAGGATACCCATTCAAGAGTATGTTCAATCAGTACATATTCAGGAATTCACCTCTTGTCTATACAAAGTTTCAAGGAGGTCAAGGAGAATTTTGTCATTGCCTCCAGTGAGGCCAGGCATTTCACCCACCAATCTTGCAGCTAAAGTGAGGTCTTTGGATAAAAACTATGTGAAATGTAAACAGCACAAATCTTGGACACATTTAATAAACCGAATAAAATATCTTTCCATCTAATATTTTACTTAGCTTAATTTATCAACTTAAAATATAGCTGATATTGACTCCTTTTTCTAAAGCAGAGATCTTAAGGGGCGAATTGTGACAGTCCCTTTCTCTCCAGCCACATCCCTCAGACTACAATGTATGCAGAAATATATTTTGCACACACTTGAATTATTTTAATAAGATCTGTCCTCTCAGAGGCTAAGCTCAAGTGCAATACTTCACACATCAGTCTCTATGAAAGTCTGCAAAATCACTCAGCAATTGCAAGGTTCCATAAGCCACCCTCTCTATAACCTTGGGGCTAAGAGAGCACAGGGCTAAAAGCAATAAAGAGAAAACACTTTCCATATCTTGGGAAAAGATGAAGTTGTAATGATTACCATGACAGAGAATTGTATTTTGTGACTGTTTTCTTCAGAGATGTATGTAATTTCCAAAAGCAAGAAACACCATCTCAGTTAATTTTTAAAAATCAAGTGCTGTGACATACTAAATCTTACTTTTCTATAAAAGAAGATATAGGAAAATATCAGTTTTTATGACTTGTCAGTACATACTTAAGAAATAATTTTGATAAAGAAAAAAAAATTCCATTCCCCCAAACAAACAAAAATTATTAGTTCAGGTTAGTTACGAAATATCAATATATAATTTTAGATAACTACATTGGAGCAAGTGCCCCAGTCACTTCAGCTTTGCAAAATTCTAAAAAGTTACCTTGCCGATTGCCTCACTCCTTTGAGATAAAATATTAGGTAGGTTGCCTTGATGCAATTAAGTTTCTAGTGGAGGATTAGATTGTGTTATCTGAACTCATGAGAATGTCTGGTTTCATGAGTGAATTTCCCTTGAGATGACATTTGTGGGAGGGATCTCTTTTCTCCTGGACTGCAAATACATCTGTCCAAGAATGTTCTTGGGCACTGTGTTCCAGCTGGCCCCAAAAAGACAGTGTCCATGCTGGGCAACTCCTTTAACTTCTAAAAGAAGGAGCTGCTGGCAAGCTGACTTTTGGGAATAGCTCCTGAAATGTGGTAGGGAATTGCTTGGGAGAGTACTTTTTGGGTCATGCTTAACTCACACCAGGCAAAGTCTTAACGCTTCACTAGCGTGGGCAATTGCAATCCATTGTCCAGGAACATTTCCACCTACTGTCTGATTTACAAGTACAGAGGTGGCCAGAAACACTGCTGCACACTTTCAGACTTAGTGCTGCAATTGTGTGTGTGCAGGAGAGAACAGGTCAGGCACAAGTTCACCTTTTATACCATAACCCATGCCTCTCCCCAATCACATGTATTTCAGAACAACTCACACCGTCTTTTCCATCCACTTGGGATGAAGGGGTGTGAGCAGAGCCTTCCTCCCCAGGAACAGTATTGAGAGTAGCAGGCAGTGGGCAGTTGAGAAAACCTTCACATGGGCTAGTTGTTTTGGTTTCTTTTAATGACAGTAWTATGGGATCCTCATGCACCAGTTTTAAAGAATGAGCACAATGTTTCTCCAAAAAATAAAGGACACTGAGGCATAAAAACATATACATTATAAACAACTGCATAATCTCCACCTGCAGAGCACCAGAGGTAGAAAAGGGTGAAAGGTACACTGCATTCAATGAGTTGTGCAAGAAGGCATTGATGCTGCTGCTTTGCCTTGCTATTTCAAGCAGCTGCACTTAGGTGAAGTTCACAAAGTGAATTCTTGGTCCCTTAACTGCTCTAGTTACATATCTCATACTGCCATATACTTCGGGGAAATGACTCTGAGTGGGGTGGGGAGAGAGAGGAGGGAATCACAAAATAGCATTCCATAAAATTAGCACTCTATGATAATTAAACAAAATTCATAAATAAAATGGCCCAAATCAAATAAAATTATTTTACAATTTCTTCCTCTTTGCAATGCTTTATGAAAGAGAAATGAGAGGGGAAAAACTGTTCACTTCATGCATTTGACAGTTCGTGATACACCAACTTTTGTATGTGTCTCACAAGAAACAACAACGACACTTTAAGTAAATCAGTAATTAATAAAACTTCACTACATAGGAAGCTGACAAAGGTCTGAGTTGAAATTGAAACCTAAAGCAGAACTGTATCTAATTACAGTAATAGTTTTAGCATAACTGATTAGTCCAATTTACTTACAGTGCAACTAATTTTGAAACATGGCTTGCTATAGCCCTGATGTTTGTATTCATTTCTGAAGATGACAGAGGTAAGTTTGGTCATTTAAAGATTTTCCATCTTGGTGTGTTTTTTTGAGGCACACTGTAAGAGCATCAATACATTCTTTCATTAGTAAACATAGCAACACGGTTTATGACTCATTCATATACACTGCTTCTAGATCAAAATAAAGTGACAGTAAAAAAGAAAAAGTAAAAAACTCCCTTAGTTCAAGACGCTCTCTATTTCTGTAAGTTGGTGATACACCCTTGTGTACCTGCTTGGACTTTCCAAGTGAAACTTGTGCCTGCAACTCCTGAATGGCATCAAGTACTATCTCTTGTAACACATCTCAGGTGCACCAAGTGGTTTGGTAATTATACAGCAGTCCTTCAGGAAAGCAGAGCTCCTCTGATTATACAGTCCCTTACCTTTTAGAAACAGATTATCTCTCTTGGCAAGACCATTTCAAAATGTAACTTAAACCTCAAAGTATTAAAATATCCATAAAYAATCCTACATAATTGCAGACAACATTATCAAAGGTTCTGATTATTGGTAACTTCTACCAAAATGGGAACTGATCCATTTTAGTCTAGCAATTTAAACATTTTAGCCCTAAGCTTCTGTAATCAGCATGCACATTTAAGTCAGAGGAAAAAAAAAGTTTATTACACCACACATAAAAAGACACTTCAGATATGTAGCACAGGYTCAGTTGCCTTCTCCCAAGGCTGAAAACTCTGAACTCCCACCCTGTTTAAAACAAAATCATTGCTATTCATGTCCAAATGTAACTACACTGGCTCTTTACTGAACAATTCCTGCCACAGAGGAATAGCAGCAGTTCATGCTTTTATGGTAGTAACACCTCTGCCTCTTTCATCCGAAACACAGTGCCAGTGGATTAAAACAAAAACACATAGAGCCTTCTTGAGTACTAAAATTCATACCAAAACAATGAAAATAAGATTTTTCTGAAATAGTGGATTCAATGTCACATGAATGGATAAAACCCCTTGTATTTATGAAAATCCAGGATATGTGCAGCAAGGTAATCAGTTTTTTGACCTTGTCCTAAACTTTCAGGGACAAAATACTCATCAGAAAAGCACGTTTCATCCTCTTGTTTCTCCTTTTGTTCTATAAGTGGCAATAAACCTTTATGTAGTATGGCTAGGAAAGATCAAGGAAAGGAATAGGGATCAGAAAGAATAAATATGAGAAGAAATAAGACATAGGAGTCTCCACAGATTGAACATGGAATATTTTTGAAGTCAAAAGTACTATACATATCTGCACTTCATATGCACGTGTTTTTTGAGTCAAACTGTCCTGACTTCAAGGAGACATTATTTTTTATTTGTAACATTCCAGTTTMAAATTGCAATTCCAGATTGCACAAGAGGGAAAGACCCAAGTATTTTCATTGCTAAGGATTTGGTAAGCTTTGTCACCTGCAGTACCATGTCTGGTGTGCTACCTGCAATCCCAATCTGTAACTGATTTATTCAAGATGACCCAACATGACAAATGCTGACTTTTCAGTAAGACATCTATTCAATACTGATATTACAGACACTACTCAATGGAGCATGCTCTCACATTCAGCCAATTTCTTTCTGGGACTCTGCTCCAGTGACTGATTGAGAAATTAGTCTCAGCAGATAAAATCATTATTACTTGCTGTACCTGCACCCTTCTAGGAACATCTGAGACAAGACAGACTGTTCAAATCCATCTTTCCCAACTGTTAATTCAAAAAAGTATTTAAATGTTTCACTGTAGAACAGAAATGCATCCTGCTCTCATCCTGCCACCTGAGAAAAAGATCTGAGATTTCGCTCATTACAAAAATTAATTACTTTGTATTTTACCARAAGTGAAAAGGGTAATACAGGTAATACTGTATGTTTAAATGCTGGGAGTTTTGTAAGAAAGTGTGAAAAAATCTATTGTGATAATCATCAAGACCACTTAACTACTGCACTTCTGCACTTGGAGTATTTTTGGCTTTTGAAGACTGATTTGGTAAATCTGTTGAATGTAAATACTCACCTGAATATGATCTCAAATCCCTTAGGAACACATTTTATTTCCATCCAAAGCACTATTTATTCTCCACTTGAATCCAAGCCTCTTTTCCTTTTTTTGTTCTTTTTTTTTTACTGCTATGATCCCTATCTCAAAAGAAGAAATTATAATCAAATTTCAAACCATTAAAGAACAAAGTAAGAAAAAAAAATCTTGAGGATATTAATAGGGGAATTTCTAAATTTCTTTAAATTTGATACACTTATTTGTTGCTTACATCATACAGAAAAAATAATTTGAAAAAATAGTATTTGTTTCCATTGTTACTAGGGTCAACTGTCAATACAATCTGTCTCTATACCTTAAACAAACCTTACAGAACCTGTAACTTAACAGATCAAAACTCTGAAACAACACAACAAATGGATCAATAATAATGGTTTTGCTCTCTCTCATGACTTCCTAGCTGTCTAAAATTAAAGTCCTCTATAATGTATATCAAACATGACTTTCATGATTATCCTCAAAACTCATGTATGGAAAATTTTCCTTACTTGGACCTCCACTTTCCTATCTCAAAGGATAAAGTAGGCATGCTTTAATAACATTATCTCAATCCACTTGAAAAGCCCTCTTAATTCTTATTAAAACAATCTAATCTGCTTGAGGCAAGATTTTGGTTTTATTTAGAATACTAAACCTTATCTAATTAAGTGCAATATTAGGATGTTAACTAATATACACAAGCCAGCTTTTAAGAGTCCAGTGGGCACAAACATCAATCTGTACTAATTGAAGCCTAGTCCCCAGTGCCACAGTTGGCCCAACAGACCACGCTTCCCTATATCCATGTTCCCAAGAGTCATACACACTACCCAGTTTCTGGTAATGGGCTTCCCTGCGGTGGGGGGGATCCACTATTTTATCCTCATTAAGAACCAAGTGAAAGGTGACAACAATTGCTCMGTGTTTAAAGCAGCTTCAAATTTCCCTCTCAATAAGAAGATGGTTTTCCTTTTCCCTTTAGAAGCTAACTAGGCAAGCAGAGAACTTACTATACTGCAAAAAGAAAACACATCCACAACTTTAGTATTGGACTTCAGATAGTAGGACTTTTGAGTTGCACTATCTTTGACTGCTGTGCTGCTCAGCCATCCCAGTTTTCCAATTCCACCTTCAGCTTTCTGTAGTTATCTTCAACTGAGACCTAAATCACTGAAAAGGCAGGGCTTGCCTTCAGTTTTGTCAAGTTAATCAGTCCAATGAAAACACTGGAGTTACTGTCTACTGAAATTGGTGGGGTTTGGGATTTCCTACATACAGCCTAAAGGTCAAAGATTCCCCTGATGTTTGTTTTCATCAGCTAGACTAGCCCAGGACAGTTTACACCTAAGCACCTAGCCTAGTTCAAGAACTACATTCAGTGAATGGAAACACATGATGCTTATCAACCCCTTCAAGAACAAAATTGCTAAAACTCCCATGATTAAATAATAAAAATCTCTGTTTATCAGCAGCCAAGCACAATCTTACATATACACTCCACTACTCAGTTACAGTATACTGATGTGCTTTAAATGTGGACAAATTACTCATGTAACATAAACTACCTTCTTTCTGGCAAATTCCACTCAGAAAGCTAAATATATACTGTTCGTCTTTGTATACCAAAGTATCCAGCCAGCTGGTGCAGAGAGGAAAGAAAACTAGCTTACATTTTTCACCAGAGAGGTAAGGAAAAAAAAAAGAAAAAAAGAGAAAGAGAACAAGCACTTTTTAATTTCACTTGATGATTGATAACCAGTATGCACAAACACACAGTGTAAGATTCTTGAGTACTACAGACCTATGTAAAATCATCCAAATACCAGATCTGAGATGAAAATTAACGGGCAAAAAGACAGAACATTTACTCAATGCTCTGGTTTTCAACTTTTAGTGAATTCTTAATTTATAAGTAATAACTTGTTTTTCTTGGAGGGGGTTCAGAGAAGACTGGGAGACTTTTTTAAGCATCAGCTTAAAAATACTTACAACTATTCTTATATGCCAGCTTAAGAAATGTATAAATAAAATTGAACATTAAGACCTCTAAACTTGGAGAGACATGCTCAGAACAGGAAATGATAGTTTGTTAATAAAGAAAGGTAAATCATTCTCTAGGCTTCCGGTGGGAAACTTGGCAGGGAAAGCATTTTGACCTCAGTGGAAGGTAACTGCCACAAATGACAAATCAAGCAACTTTCTTCTTACAAGTGAGGCAAATGTTTGACAKAAGGCTGGACTGCACTCAGATCTATCATTCCCTGTGTCATACTCTTCACTCTTTAACAAATAATCCTGCAAGCTTTTTGCATTGACCGTATTAATGACATTTTTTTCCTCCTCTCTCTCACTGAGTAAAGCCATGCAAGCCTAACATTTTTTGTGAATGATTACTTATTTCCTATTTGAAGCACAAAAGCTCATCACTTATAGAATAGGTCAAGCTTTCAGTGCCTATTAGTCTAGTCTGGAATGAATTAATGCATTTTCCTGTGTCCATTTTCCTTTTCTGTTGTAGGAACAGTATATGGGACATTTGTGCAAAGGAAGGAAGCAAAAATCCTGCATTGTTTTCATGCGAGGAAGTAAACAAGAACAAAAGAATACACTTTAAAAATCTCTCTTCAGTTTCACATTAGGCTCACAGTGACTACAGCACTGTGAAGTTTGCAATTAGAAGTATCAATTCTCCCAACTCAAAACAATAAATGGAGGGAAAAAATGACAAGTAGCCCAGTTTAATTTCAAACGTTAATATATTTTCTATTTTATAGTGAACATATGCATCGTTCACCCCTTGTTTGCAGCAACTATGACGTCCTCATAAAAAGGGGTGACATTTGTAAGATGCCTCTTAAAATAAATATTTCTTTTTATAAAATAATAAAACTTCAAATAAATATTCTTTACACTAAACAATATGTTGAAAAAATTAGAAAATAAAGGCTGAATTTTACTGTAACTGTACAATATACATGAAGTCCAAAGGGAAATCAAAGTCTTGTAATAGAAGGTTTCCGTAAGACAAAATACAATCTAAAAACATACGGATTGATTCACATTCTTCCGAATGTACAACATATTAGTATAATATTTTGTGACTGTGCCATGTCTTATGACAGCACTTACTTTTCACAGTTGAAAATATTATTGTATATACAAAAATATAGCACATTATCTCTGGCAGAAAACAATGAAAAAAAAAGGAGTCATTTGCTAATTTACAAATTTTGCAAGTACTATTCACAAACAATAGAGTTGCCTAGGAGTGTCTGTGTTGCTTTAGCTTATGCAATATGTGGGTCACAATGTACTGCATCCCTTTTTTCCCCCCCTGTATGCCACTAGCTGGATTCTAACAAGCGTATCAGTTAAGATGGCACACACACAGAAAAGCATTTCACTGCAAACAGCAAAGTACATTCCCAACCCTTCTACTACAGTGCCAAGACCATAGCTGCTTAGTTGGTTGCATATGTACGTTAAAATAATAATCTTTGTTACTTTAGTATTTCTGGCTAGTGATGCTATGTTGGCTTTTCAAAGTTCCTGGGGGGTACGCTGGGAACTTTGCAGCAAACGGTGTTGGAGTGTTTACAGCGGCACCCAGGCCGATTTACCCGGTCGTAACAGCCCTGGCACAACTTAAGGCAACCCTTGGCTGGTAGGTAACACCACAAGCAAGGCAGGAAGAGGGACACTACACCCATGGCGGACCACCTAGTGCAGCAATGTGACTGACTGCAGGAGCAGGGGTTGTCAGCACAGTTGTCCTCATCATCATTAGAGCAGTGATAGAAGAGGCCCTTCACACAGCAAACACAAGTCCCATAATCAACCACGTTCTGGGCTGAGCAAAGACACTGCTTGTCACAGATCCAACACGAGGGGAGGGTCCTTGGATAAGTGCATTCCTTACACTTACACTTTCCACAGTCCTCACACCTGTAGCTRTGTGCTCCCAAGTCTTCTTTGCTCAGTGGCTTCAGCTCATTCGACTTGAGCTCAGACTTGGGCTGCATTCGGACTATCCCRTCAGCAACCGGCCCCGAAGATGATCCTAGAAGTCTTTGCTCCGAGGAATTACTGCTGGTACTTGTCCTCGTACTGCTCCGTGAACCTGTGCTGACCRTGCTGATGGATCGGGACAGAGGTGCTCGAGGAGATGCGTGCGTTTGTGTGTGCTGGACCCGGCTAAAATGACGATGCTCAGGCAAGCCATGGGGCCTTTCATTTTTGGGCTGGGTTGTCACCCGAGAAGAAGACTTGACCCCGGGCCGTGGAGCCACCGTCGGTCCCTCTGTGTACTCATTCGTGTTTCGGATGGCTCTGATCTGGTCCAACGACAGGACGTGAACCTGCTGCATCAGGACATCCCGCAGGTCGGGCTCCCCGTGCGCTCTCCCACTGTCACGCCGAGCCTGCAGCAAGGGCTGCGACCCACTGCCGTGCTGAGTCTCCATCAGGGCCCGGAAGCTTGCTCACCCCGCCAGGCTTAGAAAACATCTGAAATCCTGGAGCAAGAAAGAGAGGATTCACTATTGCAACACATCTCATGCTCTCTGCAGCAGACTTTCAAGCCTGCAGGACCCCACAGTACTGCAGACAACCAAGTAATGCATCAGCCATTAAAAAAAGGAGTCACATCTGGGACAAGCACAGGAACCGGTCAGCTGAGTGCACTTCCCTTGGCCTGTTCTGCCTACTGCTCTTGAGAGCTTAAGGGGATTCTTTCCTAGGACCATGCAGCTTAACGTGTAGCTCTGGACAGTCTAGGTATTACTCCTGTTAACTGGGGCTTCCCAGGCTGTCTTCTGGTTAGACCATGGCCTTTAAAGTGATTACATTTCAGCTACTTGAAATGACACTTCTTTTCACRTCAGGCTACTGAAAACCTTATACTAAAAAAGAAAGAAAAACGAACTATCCTGCAAGTACTTAGCAAGTGTAATGTGACCTGCTGATGACAGACATATAATTCTCCAATTTTGTTTAAAACTGGATAATATTTTGGTAGGCTAGTCTCTTTACACATTAAACTCTACATGATGTAAATAGGAAATTTTAGTTTAATACCAATGGTCCCAAGAAAAACACTAAATAGCAATAAAATGTTTGAGGTTAGACATTAAATGAGTTAGTGCTACCAAAAACTTGAACAGCACAAGTAAAAATATCTCTCTCCAATATTTTAATGTGTGTCATACTGGTGCACACCACTGTGATTGTTATTTTAAGGCTCAATACTACAAAAGCAATGCTACCACAGTTGTTTGGGGTTTTTTTTTTATTTTGTTTTTTTGTTTTTTTAATGTGTAAAAAATTCCATAGACTACATTTAAAATTGTTAATATTATCAAGAGTGGCTTGTGGGATAGAGGCATGCATAACATAATCAAATAATGCCAGCATCCAAGAAGTCTCTTGATTGTGAATATTACTTGAAAGGACCGTTAACTACAAAGTAAAAATGCAGACTTGAGAATTTAAATGAAAAYCCATTAAAAGACATAGAAGATGAGAACTTGTAAATAACTTCCACACTCAAATATGCACAACTTTCAAGTACTGCCCTCTAAATTAGTTAATATTTGTTTTGCCTTTATCACATCCTGAAGTGGCTCCAAAATCCAATTACCTATACAGAAATCCAGAACAATATTTTACAATTAAAACCTACACAGGAACCAAAGTTCTTACAGGGACCACACAATGTCTCYAATTATACCTAGAAGGAGCACCATAGTGTTACTCTGTACACATCAGTTACCAACAATAATACTGTACTGCAGTATAATAAAATATAGCCAAACAGTTTAACAAAGAGTATCTCAAGACACTGTCTTTATTCTAACATCAATGCAAAACATTTAACCTTTTAACTCCTGGCTCCCCTCCTTCAAGCGTTTTTWCTTAAAAAGAAAAAATACATATAGACAAATCTTTTAAGGGTGAC
>CADDXX010000079.1:1807186-1817672 GCA_902810485.1 Alauda arvensis | reverse complement strand
GCTCTCCCCCTTCCTGAGAGGAATTGGCAGCCCTGCCTTCTCCTCCACGACCAGGTTTCCACCAGTCCCAGCCAGCCTAGAGGATACGCCGGATCAAGCCCTGCCTGTCCAGAAATGACAACCCACTGCAAAAGTAAAGCTGACCCTGACCTGAAGGCGCTTCAGACGACCCCGGGAATGGTGGCGGAGCCCCCCTCAGACGCCAAGGTGGGAGCTGGAAAAGCAGCCTCCGGTCTCCTCTTCCCTCCCCGCCTCCAGCTCCATCTCGGGCGGGGGGCGCGCAGCAGGTGGGAGGCGACAGCCCCTCGCCCGCCGGAGAGTGCAGACAACCTGGAGATAACCAGGAGACATCCTCTGGGCTGGGAGGTGGGAGGGGGCTGCTTCAGCCGCCTTATCAGAAAGTCAAACCCATGTTTCCTTTTAACTCTTCCCCCCTGCCCTCCCCCAGGAGATGCTAAAGGAGCTTCCCCTCCCGGGAAGTGCCAGGCGCCCTGCAGACGGTTCAGACAACACCTCCGGGACAGCTGGGCAAAAGGCAGATTACCCCCTCTCGCCTTGCCCTAAGCACCCATTCAACTTCACAAAGCCAGCCGCTGGAAAAGCTCCTCTTACTTTACGCATATTCTGCAAATTGCCTGACCTTCAGCCCGCCCCGCTCCGCCCCAGCCCGGAGGGACCCAGGAGGCATTTCCAGTGGGGCATCAGGCCGAGCGGGGTGTTCCCCGTTTTTTCTCCTCTTAATAGATCCGCTAACAGGACAGGATGCATAGAACCAGCACATTTGCAAACCTACATATGCCTGAAAATCCTTTACAGGAGTGCACGTYTCCCTCCTCTGACCTAGCACTTCTCCCCTTTGCATCCGCCAAGAGCAAGAGAAGCAGATTTGCCTTTTTGTGTGTGCATGTGTGTGATAACACGATTCCCCACTTCTAAGAGCCAAAGTCCACTCTCACCGAGCTCAAGTGCCAGGATTGCTAACTTTTCTTAGCTGGGCTTGGCAAAAGGGTGAGCGAGGGGGACGGGTTTCGCGTTCGGCACACTTGAGGAGGTTAAAAACGCGAGGGGCTTCTTGCTGTGGAAAAAACCCGTGTACCGCCGGCCGGGGAAGGGCGAAGCCTAAGGGAGAGAAGTCCTCTGCCCGTGAATTTCTGTTTTGTGGCCGGAGCCTGTGCAAGGCACCCCCACCCCCATTCCCACCGCACACACACCAACCACCTCCTCTTCTTTCAAAGTGCTTTGAAACCCCCATTAAGGGCCGAGTGTGTGATCAGACTATGGATTAGGGCAAAAGGGACTTTACCATCGGGTGGGGCAAAGTGACACACAAATAGCTTGCTAAAAACACCAGCAGCTCTTTTTTTTTTTTCTTTTCTTTTTTTTTCTCCTTGGATGAGGGAAGGGGGTTGTCACGAAGTAAGTTTAAAAAAAAAGAAAAAAGTAGAAATTATGGCTTTTCCTTCCCCTCCACACATGCCCTATGCATAGAAGAATCTGGGGAAGGACTTCCCTCGTCTTACAGATCGAATTAATTTAATCACAGGAGAAATATCTAAGCGTACGCACACACACACACGCATATGTATATTTGTACCAGACGTGCACTCACTTCCGAATCGCACGGATCTCCTGACGCCACTACAGACAGGCGTAAATCACGCACTGAAAGGCGGGTTGCTCCTTCTCCCCCAAGACCGGGAGACGAACAGCCCCGACGCTCGCCAACCCCCTTGCCCTGTGTCAGCAAGGCAATCCACTGCCCGGCGCCCTCCCTTCACCTCCCCCGGGGCTTGTCGGAAACCCACGCGTGCCCAGCGAGGCAGGAGCGCGCAGGACCTCCCGTGCCCGGCTCCCCGCAGCAGCGAGAACACGCCGGAGTTGTGGCTCCTTCAGGCGCTCCCCCCGCCCCGCTCGCAGCCCCCGCGGGCATTCCGGGGCGCCCGCGCAGCCCTCCGCCCCCCGCGCAGCCTTCCGCACCCCCGGGGCACCCCGGCGGGGCACAAACGCGGCGCAGCCCGCAAACCCCACGGAGCTCCCCCCACCCCTCCCCGGAGAGAAACCGCTCCGAAATCCCACCTCCAGCTCCTCTCTGAGAAAGGAAGGAGAAGGGAAGGGGGGGAGAGGGAGAACCTGTACGAATGGAAAAGGGATCGGCCTCAAACATTTCCACGAGTTTTCTTGGAGCAACCAAGGAGGAAGGGGGGGGGAGGAGGTTACTGAAAAGCTTGTTTTGCAAAGAAGGAAAAGGCTCTCACCGTGATCGCGGCGCTGCACCAAACCCCTCTCTCTCCTGTATTTTCTTCTTCCTGCGGTTTGCAAATAAATCCAGCCCTAAAGCAAAAAAAAAAATTCTTTTCCAAACTCTGCTTTAGTCCAACTTGCAAATTAGAGTAAGAATGATCACCATGGAAAAAAAAAAGTCCAGAGCAAAGTTAGGTGCCTCTTCCCAGATCGATTATAAATACGTGTGTGCGTTTATATACTGTAATAATAATAATCAAAACGCCTCTCCAGGTCGGGGTGGATTTTCTTTGCTCTTCAGAAGAGATCAGTCTTACACACACACACACTTTCCTTTTTTTTCCTCAATGAACAGGAGGCCGAATCGCCAATAACAAGTCACTTTTTTTGTTGCTGTTGCAAATTGATCAAAAGGAAAGGGAAATGCCAAAGAAAACAAAATAAAGTGGATCTAAAACAAAATCCCAGAGCTTTCTTCCACTGAGCTCCWCCAAAAAAGCAGCTTGTGCAATGTAGCCGTTCTGCTGAGAAGCTGCTTGCTGCAGGCTCCTCTCCCCTCTCTCCCTCTTAGCTTTCTTGCTCCCTCTGCGAGCGTGTGTGTTGCAGGCAGTTCTGTGGTTTGCAATCGGGGGGGTGTTTTGGGAGCGCAGCGGATTTGTGGTGGTGGTTGTTGTTGTGTGTTTGGAGGAGGTGGAGGAGGAGGAGGAGGAAGATTTGAGATCTGAGCTGTAGGGGCTCGGCGTTTTTCTGCTCGCTCGCTCTCTCCCTCTCTCTCTTTTTCTTTCCGGAGGAGGTAGGGTGATCTCTCTGCAAAAGCAGCAGTAAATGGCGTCATGTGGATCTGAGGAGGAACAGAGCAGTTGTTGTCCCAGAGGATATATCGCATCCGGTCCCAGCTCATTGGCTCTGCGGGGCTACATTCACTGGCGCTCCCAGCGCCCTGCCAGCACTCTGAGCTGCAGGAGGCATTCAAAGGGGCAGCGCTGCCGCCGCCGAGCCAGCCCGGCCGCCCCGGCCCCAGCAGCGGCCCCGGCCCCGCTCCTGGCTCCGGCCCCGGCCCCTGCTCCCGGGCTCGTCCCCGTTCCCGGCCCCGGGCGGTCCGCGGCGCTCCYCGCGCTGTGCGGGGCGAGCGGCAGCCGCTCTCCCGGGGCCTCTCCGCAGCCTGTGCTCACGGGAGGCTGCTCCGTGCACGGTCTCACGCCGCTCGGAGTTGCTTTTGTGCTCGTGTATTTACTCAGAGGCAGGCGGCGATAGGTTTGCAGGGCAACCGAGGGGAACTCGCTTCTCGCGGGGAGGAAGGCGCGCTCTCCCCGCCGCTGCGGGCGCTCGGGAGACCCGTGTCCAAGTGCTCCCCATTGCCTCCCACCCGTTTTTTCTTAACCGAGTGGAATAAAAGTTTACACTTTCTTGGCCCTCCCCTCCCCCGCTTCGCCCTTTCCAGCCGCCGGTCGCCGGCCGCGCAGGGAGCAGGAAGGGTGATTACTTGGGGCATTGTCCCRCGGATTAATGCGATTAGGCGGCGCGGAGGGCGCCCCCGTGCCCGGGCGGGAGCGCGGAGCGGGGCGCGGAGCGGGGCGGAGCGGGCGGCAGGTCCCGRCGCCTCGGGCGCCTGCCCGCGGGGTGCGCCGCGTCCCTGGCACCAGAGGGGTCCCCTCGCCTGTGCTTGGAGGTGTGCGGGCTTTTTCTAATACGTCAAAAAAAACTTCCCCCAGCAACTTTATTTTAGTGAGTTGTTGTTCGTGCGGGGGACACGGTCTGCGAGCAGCTCGCGAACGTGACTGTTTGTCTTCTGGGCGTTTCCTGCCGCTGCCACAGCTTCGTCCCTTCGGTACGRGCTGGAAGCACGGACGGGGCCACTGTGGCTGGTCGGACGCGGGCATCTTGCGCCGACACGTATCTGTGCGCGCACCGCTGTCCCCAGGCAGGCATGCACCGAGCACGAATGTTCCCGTGTCACATGTGGCACTGCTTAAAACACACAGCGTATGTAAGGCAGTAATCGCCGCGCTGTTCACATGGACAACCCTCGGTGCAAAGTCCCAACCAGCCCTCTACTAATCGAGGCGATTTCGCAGGCACTTCCTCTCCTACACCTGCTGGTCACCGCTCTGTGGAGGGGGTGGTCATTCCCCATAAAAACGTATAAATAAGGACGGCTGTGTATAAAAACGTATAAACATGGACGGCCTTAGGGTTTTCGTGGTTTTATTTGCAAGTATCCGTTCTTCCACAGTAATATTCTGAAGYTGCAAACTAGTTTCCATACTTAGGTAACAGTAAGGTCAGCCCGAATTAAACTGGGCTCGCTTCTTCCCTTTCAAGGGGGTTCCATCGCACCCTAGCCCTCTCAGAACTGCTGCAGCCCAGCTTCCGACCCCTCCCCACCCTGTTCGACCCCCGGCCCCGCAGACAGAGCGCTCTCCCGCCGGGGCGGGGGCCGCCCTTCGGCTGGTGCCGCAGCCCGGTGGGGCTGGGTTACCCTCGGGGCTCCGGGGAGCGGCGGCGGCRCGGCCGCTCTCCCCAGCAGAGGGAGCGCGGCGCCGGGGCGGGGGGCGGCGGGTCAGGGCGGCTCCGCGGGGCAGCAGCCCCGGCGCCGGGCAGCGCCGGAGGGAGCCGCGGGACTGCCCTGAGCTTCCCCGCGGGAGGGGGCACCGAGCGGCCTGGCGTCTCCATGAGGATGCGCCGGGCAGCGGCATGAGCATCCTCGGAGATTTGCCCTGTGCGTACGCTGCGCGGTCTGTGTCAGCAAGGCAATCCACGGTGTTCAGCTGTGAGAGATAAGTATGGGTTAAAATATCCGGGAAACAGAAAACACAGTATTCCCCTCACTGTAGAAAGACAAAAATCACTTCCTTCCACACAGCAAAGTCAAAAATAGGTTAAGAACTTTTTGTGCAAACCTATACACACGGGAAAGGACTGTTAAATTATTTAKCATCGTTTATATTGAGTACATAAATAGTGTTTTAAACTGGAAAGTTCATAACACCATTTTAAATCCGTCGGTCAGTAGTGCAATCATSAATTCCCACACCAGTTCTCAACTACAGGTGTAGTGTATACACTTAATACAGAGAGTAGTCTCAAAGATAGATCTGAAAGCAGTAAAGCTATTTTTATGCACAGAGCCAGTCATGTGTGCAAAATGGTGAAGCATCAATGTGTTACAGCTCAAAAAAGGAAAAAAAATTAAAAGCGCCAAAAATAAAACCAGCAAACACCCCAAGAATACAGCATCCTGGTACTGATGAGTTTGAAAGAGAAGCCTAAAACTTGCAAAGATCTGTGCGCTAACTGGTACAAAGGTAAACAATAAACAGTGCACAAATCTACAAAAAAACAAGTGTGCTCTTGTGTGTCTTCATGTTGAAACCTCGATGCAGATTTCTCAGATTTTTAATCTGGTGGTACCTTGGGACCAGTTTCTGGAGGATTACGTGTATCACTCACATTTCTTGTCGYGGAGAGTGGCTTGATGCATGTGATTATGTTTCCCCTAGTGGTTTGCTCTAACCACTGCATGATTTTTTTTTTCTTTAAACCCRAGCAGACCTTGTTATTTGAGATGAAGTTCTTGAGTTTATTCTCAGCCGATAAATGTAACTGTTATATATATATATAAATATATATATAACAACAAACACGTGTACTTATATGTGTATATGTGTTGTATGTTCATGCTRTATTTGAATAGTAGCAATTCCTGTGGCTTCAGGTGAAAAATGGGGGRCATGCATTTGAAAACTATATGACACACACCCATTTGAAAGAGCTGAAACTTTTCTGCTTCATCCTGACATTGTCCCACAAATTTTTACTTGATTCAATTTTCAGACCAGGACCTGAAAACAAGTGGTTTCCCCCTTTACCTTGAAAAGGGAGGGAAGTTCATTCATAAGGAATTCTTCCTACAAGGGAAGGAAAGTGCAGTACTTTGCTGACTTTGAGAACATTTCATGCATTATCTCATGAGTTAATGCAGTGATAAGGGAATATTGATTCTGCACATTCTAAAAGGACTAAGCTTGGCTGCACATTGCTTCTAATGCCCAGAAGTTCCATCGAAACTTCAACCTTTAATTGATTATCTTCCGTGTTTGTGACTCTGAATAAGCTAAAAGACACAAAGTAATTATAAGGCTYTTTAAAAGTGTAAAGCTTTTTTTGCCTACTGATATTTCATTGAGGTTCTCAGGGCAGATAATGCCACTTAGGTAAGTCACAGAGAGAAACAAAGTCAAACACACTGCACTGTAAACAGCTGGATGTATTTATAAYGAAAATTAGGTCCTTGACTCAGTACTGTTAGTTTTGCTTTTGCAATTTTTTTTTGTAGTTTGCCTGAAGGAAATCCTGGAATTCTCTTCCCCGAGAAGAGGTGGAAAATGAACCTTGCGTTCTAGGACCACAGTCTGGTGGGACAAGAATCAGCACTGTTACATGTGGAAGAACTGATACCTGCCATTCTGGTTGGGAATGCACAAGCTCTGCAGCTGCAGAGATTTAGTCTCCTGCTTTTAGTGATGCCCAGATCTTCTCTGATTAAACAACTATWTTGAGATCTAGCTCATGATAGGCATCTTCCTTAAAGGTGATATAGGCCAGATCCTGTGTAACTTTATCCCAGCTGGTGATTGCCCCAGTATACAGAGGGACAATTGCCAGAAGGATATTTTCTTGTTGAATACCAAAYACACTTATGTAAACTTAAAGAATAAACGAATCCCTTTCCTGATGCTTCTGAAATTATACTGAAGGATACATACATCTAGTACTTGTAATATAATGTGGAGCTTTTGCATGTAAATTGTTCTAATAAAGCTAGTGTGCTCTTTGATGTGTCATTCAGTGTTATTTGATTATATTTGTGTCCTTGATAAAATCAGCATCTTTTTTTTTTTTTAAATTAAGCTTTATAAACCTTTCTACTTATACAATGCATTTTCAAATTAATTCTCTCTCATTAAATACTTTGAGACCAAATGTTCATAAGTGGGACAATTTGGCRTGGACTGGGGCTAAGTGAAGTTTATTTGCTAAGCTGATATTACAGCAGGCTTTTTATGGTGTATATGGTGCATTTGTTTTTGGTAGGGTATTCCTCCTAATATTTTTGATTTATTTGGTAGAAGTAATGATGAGGATGACAGCACAGACAGGCCTTGTCTGTTAGTGTTTGAAACACTGCACTCTCTAGATTCATTCAGTTGGAGGCTAGATAACACTGGGCTTGACTACACTAGAATTTTATGCAAAATCAACTGATTGCCTATTAAAATGTTAATAAGTTCTAGTTTGGGAATTCCCAAAATATTTTGTAGCAGGATGCAGACATTTATGTGTTGACCTGGGATTAAAGTCACCCAGAAGAAATGGTAGAGGTCAACGTTAGAAGTTGTGGGAAATTTGAAAGAAGGTCTCTTTTATGAAGAGACTTATCACATCTATACTGTGGTTTGCAGCAGTAGAGATGTGATAAGTAGTTTTCAAATTTCTTCAGTCTGTAGACTTTTTCTATGCTTAAGAAGAGAGAAAAAAMCAAAACAAAACATAAGGGAAGCACAGACTTTTTWACAAAAGTGTTAATAATGAGACCTCCCATTTAGAAGTGCTCCATAGGAATTCACAGATCACAGTTAGAAAACCACTGATGCAGAGATACCTGAACTAGCTCTGAAGTGCAATGTAGTAGAAAGGTAAATGAATCTCTTGGGTACTGTGAGCAGTGGAATTGGAAGAAGCCTCCTCTTCTCAGAAGTGCCRGGCAGCCTGGATGGACCTCCATGCTGTGATGGCCACTCTACTCCCAGAACTAAGGTATTTTTCTGCATTGGAGGTTGGAGTTCAAAATATACTCCTAGAGATTAGCAACTGGTCACATAAATCTTGAAAGTCAGTCAAGGCATAGGTACAAGTCAGACTTACTGATTTTGCTGCAAACAAAAGGAAGCAGATKGAGCAAATATCAAAAAAAGAGGTAAAATGTTTATCCTATTTACTGAGATTATTTTTGTTTTCCTCAGTTGTGAAAAATATACTTGTATTCATCTGAATACAAGTATACAAGCATACAAGCACATCCTGAAAGCAGAGGGTGATGTATGCAGGACAGAATAATTTCCTGGAGACTAATGAATATTGTCCAAAAAGGAAAATAAAAACTGGTGTTTCCCCATCACTTGTCTGAAAATCAGAACACAGTAAAAAGAAAATACTGTTTATATGGTTAACAACAATTAAAAAAAAAAGAATCGTGAAATCTGTACTGCCTTTTTTTTCCTGATTATAATAGCAATAACAATGACAATAATTGAAATGCTGGATATTCTATCACAGTTTTCTCCACTGATCTCAAACTAGTTTTCAGGAGATGTCACTGCCCATTTTAGAGGTGAGGGAAGAAATAAAGAGGTAACTTATCTCAAAAGCAAGAACTAGGACTCTCAGGTCCCAGTCCAGTYTCTGTGCTGTGAACATGCTGCTTCCCATGGAGGCCCAAAGTGTTCATTTCCTTCTGACCTCCAGAGTCCTTCTGCACAACCAAAATTTCAGAATCTGTGTCTGATAGAGTCAGAACTTGTTAAAAAGTATGAACTGTTAGACAATTCTTTTACTTTGAGAGGGAAGAGGACAAAATRTTTGATTATCTAAACAAGKTTATCTCTGCAGGAGCATCCACTCYCACCCCCTTGATTAAAGAGTTCCTCTAAACTTCCATCTCTGYATCTGGTGYAGTTACTCCTATCTCATTTGTGATTTCGTAATCATCTTTTCCTGTATTTTAAGCAGGTCTATTACTTTCAAAAGTCCCATAGGTACAAAGGCAGAAATTAACAGAGAAGCTGAATCTTGGAGCTGTTCCTCCTAAATAAGCCCCTGACTCGTTCTGGAGCCCGAGTGAAAGTCTTATGTGCTCCAGGCCAGGGAGGGAATCCAGCTGTCCAGAGCAGCTCCTAGGATGGTGTTCTAATTAATGAAAGTTAAAGGAAGCAYTGGAAATTGCGTTACAAACATAGACAATAAATCCAGTGCATCTGACAGAACAAGCTTGCAAAATAAGCCCACTGGAAAACTTCCTTCATTCTTGAGGTTAAGTGTTTAAACCGTTTAACATATTTTAAGTTTTCTTATTGTTGCTTACTCACAACGCAATTCAAATTGGCATAAATTATATCCAGTTCTGATGGTTTGCGTTGTGTCAAAGCAGTTGTGTTTTCCAAAGTATGTGCTGTTCAATTTCCATTTTCTTTCTTAGCTCCGTAGATTTGTTTTCTCCACAGGGACACAAATTATGGCTCCATAAAATCCGTTTTAGCTAAGGAAATTTCTGTTAACGCCTTATTCAAAATCCCAGTGTAGACAATAGAAATAAATGCAACAACCTTTATTTAACTGAATGGCTTTTGCATCAGGTAAAGTTTGACTTCTGTGAAGACAAAGTCTCCGCAGAATTAGAGAATATATGTAAAAATATTTCCAAATTAGATGGTCAATATGTAAAATTATGTGTACTGATGGTAGATGCTGGGCCACAGCCCGAGTTAGTAGTACTTTCAAGTTTGGTCAAAGCTGGAGCTTAAGGCAAAGGCAAAAATCTTCATTCAGCCCAACTTCAAACCCAAGGATTTTATCTGCAGTAAAARGGACTAGAAGAGAGAAAGCATTTTCTCTGTGGTGAGAGAGCGGCAGGAGGGARGAGAGCTGCCTTTTGCTGAGACCCTCTCGGATTTAGCATTGCAGAAGCTGGTTCTGAAGGCAAGTCAATGAAATAGAAACGGGAATTTCCTCCGCTCTCCTTCCTGCTTCTGTCTTTGCCTGTCTCACCTTTTGAGAACCTGATTTGTATTTGTATACATGCGTGTGATCCCGATTTCATTGTTTGCCTTTTCACACAAGCACTTTCACCTACATCCCCCTCCTCTCCCCTCCCCTCCCTTCCTCTCATTTGGCAGCCAGTTGGGCTTCTTCCTGCCTTGAATACCGCATTCCCTGGTTATTCAAGCTCAGTCATTAGCACCCTGTCCCCCCACTGAAATTATGAATGAAAAGCCTTGTTGTTCTTTACAAATAACTCGGGCTTCCTCAGTCAGTCAAATTCAAATGGCAGTGACTGCCAGACAAAGCGCCTGTATGATGGACAGTCCTCTCAGCAAGCCGTCAAGGCACACAGGAAGTTTTTAAAGGCACAATCTAGGTAGCGCAGCCTGGGCGTTCCCCGCCGTGCGCGGGCTGGGAAGCGGGGATG
>CADDXX010000079.1:1771313-1791815 GCA_902810485.1 Alauda arvensis | reverse complement strand
CTGGTAATTTCTTCTCTTGGTCTTTGTCCAGCCCTTGTTTCAGTCTGTCTTTCCCATTTGCACTTCATTTGGCTATTCCCTTATCATTCATAGAATACATCTATTCCCCCCTGGGTTTGTCCATGGAAAGGTCATGGATAGAGTTTTGAGCAGCTGTTTCTTCCTGTTCTTCAGGCTGGTTTGCAATGTCATAGCCTTTTGCAACCCTTTCTACATTAGCTGCACCCATCCTTTARCTTATTCCTGACACTGCCCAATTTTCTGCCTTGGCTTGCTATGTGCTACCATTCGCTTGAGGTGATCTTAACTACCACTTATGACTGAAAACATGAGAGGAGGTAAAACTAGACCTGTGTTTTCCTGAGGATGCAGCACAGTGGGAGATCCATCTTCCTGCTGCAGCTATCTGGGGGGCTGGTCACAGCTTTCTCCTAGCTTGGGCAGGATTTTTGGCCAAATGCTGGGAGWTTTCTTATAGCCATGGGTAATCAAAGTAAAAGAAAAATAAAGATCCTTTAGCTACAATCCATRCAACAGTCATCATAATACTTTGCTTTCAAATATTTTTTCTGGGCAGGGAACACAGTCTTGTGGAAGAGGTACAGCCATTTGGTTTGAGGACAGAACACCCCATGCAATGTCATAGTTACGGAACCAYAGGACTGCTTGAGTTGGAAGGGGCCTTTCAAGGTTATTTAGTCCAACCCCCCTGCAATGAGCATGGCTCCCCCATGCATCTGTGAAGAAACAGTAGGTTTTCTTGAGTCAGTAAATGATAAAATAAGGCAAAAACTCCAGGCACCAATATTCCAGAGCCATCAGGCTCCTTCTCCATGTCATGCCCTGAGACATAGCTCAACTGCTTTGTACCCCTGAAGGTGTTCAGATGAGGGAGAAGGGTGGCTGCCTGCCTCCCTCTGGAAAAGGTCCAGTCCTCTCTGCATTGACTGTCATCCTTCTTGTACCCCTATTTCCTTGCTTAGGTAATGCTCTCCATATGGCCATACTACTGCCACATATAGCAGACAACAGTAGAAATATTAAGGAACTTCTTCCTGGTTCAAGGCTTGCTGCAAACTTTATAGGAAGCAGGTTTGGAGTCTCTGGTGTAGCTCATAGGTGAGTTATGGGATGAGAGAAAGTGCATATAGGTCACAGAGACTCTGAATTCTGCTTTTTGCCCTCCAGATTCTTTGATGTGAATTTCCTGGCAGTGACTCCCTTCAGGCATGAATTCCTCACCAGAAGTCATGATGTGGGTTAAAAGCACTTTGTTTAAGGGAGATCTGAGCCCATTTCCATGCAAAGCAGGTTCCCTAAGGAGACAAAGGTGTTCAGCCTTGTTTTCTGTATGGGGTGTTAATCAGAATGCAATTTTCTAAAAGCACCGTTGAATTTTGCTGTCTTCTATTGTTGACTTCCCTTGATCTTTGCTCTGTGGATGATTTGCAATTTTAGTTCATCATAATTTTTTCCTTATCTTATGAAATGATTATATATATTTTACAGTACTCTCTAAGATCAGGTGGCTGAGTAAGAGTTGTAAAAAATAAAATAGCAAACATTTTAGAAAAGATTTTTGTCATTTTGTCAAAATGAACCACAGTCAAACATATTTATATTAGGTCAAAAATAACATGAAAATTGGGGAGAGGGTAATTTTGCAGTCTGCTAGTAATTTTCCATTCTCAAGAAGACTAACTTTTGTTCAAAACAACTCAATCTCTACTCTTCTCAGTAATGTACATAGAGTGTTTGATATTGCATTTCATTATGTAAACCTTGCTTTAATGCTTCTCATTACTTCTGCTCAAGTAACCCTGAATAAATGTAGTATCTGGCACAAGATACTATTCCTATGGCACTGTTTCAAAACTAGTGCCTTTGTGTTGCACAAGATGGATCTCCCAGTGACATGGCAGAGCCTCCACTTTCAATCTTCAATTTAGGAAAGCTGTTCCATCTAACAAAAGCCCAACATCCTACATGAACTTCCAGATCCCTACCCCAGGACATCAAGCCAGAGATGCAGAATTAAGACCTAGTTATGAAAAGGTTTTGAACTGAAAATGAATAAGAAAGTTTTGGTTTAGGGACTATATACAGAGAGCACTAGGGAAAGGTCTTTAGTCCTGTCTGTTTGCAATCCAAAATAATTGTGAAAATAATTTCTTTACTTTCCTGGCATGGGCAATCAGAGAAGCAGGAGAGAAGGAAGGAAATGAGAAACTATTTAATTATGTTTCTAAAAATGTCCTCCAATACCTTGYTAATGTAGCTGTGGGAACATTTTCAAAACTGAAGTAGACAAATATGGTGCTTCTTGTCCAGTTGAAGTGGGAAACTAACATGCACCAGGCTTGGCTAGAAGGCTTCAGGAAAGCTTGACTTTAAGTGCATAGCCATACTGTATCATTTGCTGTGTCAATAGCAGCGAACAGAAATGACAGCTGAAGCTGTCTRTAAAACAGCACTGTCTTCTAGGCTCTAAAACCTCAAAGAAAGCCTTCATTTTACTCCATCCCAGGGATGAAATTATATTATAGCCTCTTTCCACCATTAGCAATGTTCAGATAGATGGTACAATTTATCACCGTATACTAAATAAAAGCAGGGAGGGAAGAGAAGTAGAGTTTTGGATACGTTATTGTAGGCACTGCTTAACTGTTGGCTCAGTCCCAGGCTTTGGGAGGATCTTTCCAAACAACYGTTTCTAAGTCAATATGTGGCAGAGTTCTGGGTCTAATTTGTCCCAGGGACCACCTCCAAAAGCAGTCACATTTTGTTTTGGTCTCTGGCCCTATTTTATTTATCAGCATAGACATAGCCATGGGGTTTGAGTTGGCTTGTGGTATTATGAGGCTTTTCATGACAATTCTGTTTCTCAGTGACTTCACCTCATCAAACTTCAGCTTCAAAACCTAGCCTGTCCAAATCCCCATCTGCCCTATTATATTTCCCCCGTCAAGCTCATCCGAAGTTCCAAATGTCTGTGATCTACTGTTTTATAGAAATGATCATCTTGTGGTTTGTGTTAYTGTTCTTGTTTTGTTTTATTGGGTTTGAGGGGGTTTTATTATTACCTGTGCTTTGATTTTGTTTCTTGTTTYTGTGATTGTTTGAAATTTTGATCTGAACTCAATACACAAAAATATACAAAGTTAAATTCCTTCTCATACATCTCTTTTGTGTCTGTATGCTGGTGAAACTGATTTTTCACTAGCATGGCTTAACCAACACAAGTTTGTGCAGAAGAAAAAGTTTAAAATATATTTCAATACCTTGCCTTATACTAATTTATATTAGAAATATAAAATGCAATAACTAAGGCTTTCAGCTTAAGATGTAGGAATTTTATGGCATCCAATTGTTTTTAATCAAGCAAATTTAATTTAGAGGGAGATCATATATCTCAAACTTTAGGATGATTTTATTTCCTTTTAAAGAAAGTTGAGAAACACATCTTTGATGGTTATAATTATGCTTTGTGAAGGTCTGGAAAGCAGCCTAGTAYGCTCTTGCAAACAGTGACCTTAAAATGAAAGGAATGAAAGTTATGAATTGGCATAAGAAAACTATATATTAGTGTGAGAAACATAAATATTGATGTTGGGTCCATGTAATGGACAGGATGGTTTCCGCAGTTCTTTTGGGAAGGGAAAAGTGCATATGGTAGCACCACCTGTCCTCAGCAATTTCCTGTTCTTGTAGCCATTCATGGCRCTGGCATATTCAGTATTCACAGGTATTACCACCCTTACAATGTTTGTTTTAGGAAAATGCCTTTCTTCAGAATTTTAGAATTCCTTTGTTTGAAATTGCGCACATTTTTGTTCAGAAAGAAAGGAATATTTGTCCACTACAGAGACAATGAGGCTTTTCAGGCCATTCAAACTGGTCTTTGAACTGCATCTGTTTATTTTTGGTACCTATGGCTGTAGGACATCATCTGTCYCTTACAGTCATACTTAGTCTAAAGTTCAGGTGCTTTTTTGTGCAGTTTGCCATTCCTTTTATTTTYTACTGACCTTTTCAAATGCTATGTTATCTAACACTGATAGTTCCTTTWCATTTTTGTATTTAGATGCTAATCAGAAATTAATTTGTACCTGTGATAGCAGAAAAAAWTTTCATACTGACACTTATGAGCATATGCTGGACAATAAATATTGTGAAGAACATTTTGGAACTGSAAATGCTCTTCAGTAGCAAGCACATAGACCTATAGTCACAAACAATACACCAAAACTCTTTTGAACGTCATGGCAAATATCTAGCTTTATTGTCAGTGGGAGGAGGGATCTATTCTTGAGTGCAAAAGAGTTACACTTTGGTCAAATTATCCATTATTTTGGTTTTGAGTTTCTTGATTTCAGAAAATATTTAGGGCATGTTGAGAAATAAACCCTTTGTTTGACAAAGGTGCTACACAGCAAATCATATCCTTCAGGATTTCACAYTTGAGAATTTTTTGTTTGTATCTGTATTTTACTAAATTAATCTTCTGCATCAAACAATTAACTACCTAAGGAGAAGTATGTGGAGGCATGTGATAGGTTCAAGAGTATTTATAAGAAGATCTCAAAATCATAGCTCTGGGATTAAGAATTGATAGAAATTMATGTATTTCACACATTTGTGCTCATGGTACCTCCAGCCCCAGAATCAGTGTTTCTGCAAGCCATTAACCTTATAATGCAATGCAAAGCCTCCAATTCAGTTGATATCACTAGATATCAATTGCTCTGAAAGTCAGAACTTTTTACTGCATAAAGTTTAGAGTTTAAAAAGGGCTGGCATTGTGCAGTGTTGACAACACAACATGAAAAGTCCTGCTGAGCTTGTCTATACACGTTTTGCTATGGCTGAGCATAAAATTCTTTGCTATGCAAYTGAATGAATATCAAAAGAGAATATGAATACATGTAGCAGAGAAATGAAGTGTTTTTGAAAGGCCTTTCCTCTCAATGAAAKAAGAACAAAGCAAGATTGGCTAAGAATCAGCAAGCTGGTTATATTTTTTTCTACCTTGGGTGGCTCTGAGGTTTGACTGGGTGCCAGTTAACAAATTAGGTCATTGATATGTTACTTCTGCATATGGAATAATTCTTGAAACCTGTATGGTCTGTCCACACATGCGAGACTAATCTTAATTTCCAACATCCTTCTTTCTCATTTGGGGAAAGAGGTTTTACTGTCAAAACAAAATCTACTGATGCAGATTTCCTCCCCCCCCGCCACCTCCCCACCTCCCTCACTCTCACCAAATAAAAGGAAAGAAAAGGAAAGAGCTTGTCAGAAGTTATTTCATTTCAAACCACCTCTCATAAAAAAAATTATATATAAACCTGAAAACCAACTCTCAATCCTCTTAGGCCTGTTGTGTTTCATTTAGAAGAAAAGGACACAGTGTCATTTTCAGTGACAGGAGGGTAAAAATCTTTTTAGAAATTTAAAGAGCAGCTAACCACAATGCATTAAAGTAAATGTATATATTATTATATGGTTATTTCATGAGCCTGGTTTCTCCTGTAGTATTGGAGAACTAAATGCAAAGTGTTTACTAAATGCAAAGCTACAAAATGCTACTGTTAGGATCAGATAGTGATTTAGAATCAGGCAGTGATTGACACTTATTTTGCACAAGATGACTTAGCGGGAACTCAGCTTCCTCCCCCTGCTTTTCAATTTTTAGCATCTATGAGTTTGCCAAATGGTGTGCACTGATGATGTCTACATTTGGTCCCCTTTCTGGATTGCCTCCTTTCTCAAGYGTTCCCAGCTTCTCATGTGTTCAGCAGATTTCCAGCCCCCACCACCGGCACCGCACAGCCCCTTCCTCCGCACRGCCACCTGGCAGGGAGACAGGCTGTCTCCCATTTCCATCTCCCGCTCCTCCTCTCCCACCCGGATTGGCCAGCAAAACAGGCAGAGGAGGAGAGAGAAGGGGAAGTGGTGGTTGGCAACAGTTCCTATAGGAAGGTCAATTAAAGGCTGAGAGTTGGGAAAGAAAGGATTAAAGGACTGACTGGGCTGTGATGGTGTGTAGGGAGCTGGGGATGACTTGGAGAAGTGCAAGAGAGGAGGAGGAAGTGGATTTGGCCACAGGAAGACTGGGTGTGCAGTCTTCCTGTGTGCAGGGAGGATGAACCACAGGAATGRAAACTTTGGAAGCATAGTGAAGGCAAGATGATTGATGATAATAACTGATAATTTAAGGAGAAGGAGACACAGGAATAGGAGAGCAGAATAAGACAAGATATTAGGATTTTCTGTAACCTGTCATATGAGGCAGCCCCTGCCATGCCAATCAAGAATTTCAATATAGTAATTCTTGTTTGAATGTCATGTAAGATGTTGATAAGTATGTTTTCTGTAAATTATAAGTTAGGTATGTCAAATAAGAAGAGAATGTACTTTGCAATGGAAAAAGTCAAATAAGATGTACACTGTAATGCACATTATATTGTGTACAAATAGTGTATTTCCACGTGCTTCATTTTTTTTTTTTTTAAGTTGTCCCTTCAAATCTTTTCGGCATGTAGGTGTTGTCAGGTTTTGTACCATACCTTATCTTTTGCATGCACTCCCAGAATAACAAATGTTATTTCTTTGCAGCTAAACAAAGGATTACCAAAGAGAAAGTTGAAGAACTGAATCCTTTGTTGCAAGTCAATACGTGTATCTACATATTTATGTATAAATATTTATATTTCAGCAAATTTTAGGCTGCTGTGAGAGGGTTGTATAGAAGACTGAATGATAAATCAGGCTCGTTTTWTCCTTTGTATTGGACTAGTATTTATAGGCAAATCACATCTCAAATGATTGGTTCATTTTTTGTTTGTAAYCATTATTATTACATATTCAGAGCAGTTATTCCTTAACAATCCCATCTTAAATTAACCTCTGCTTGTCTACACTAGTTCTTTGCCTCTGTTCCTAACTATGCCAGCCTTTCCAAGATACATGTGCTGTAGAAAAGGTGACACTAGCAATCTGGGTGYAAGTCAGTGCCAATAAAATCAGAGACCTCTCCTTGTTTTGACACAGTAGACAGAGCATGGGTGACCTTGGAGAAGCCACTGAACAAACAGTGAGTTTTTCTGGTTTGGCTGTACTGTGTTGGATTAAGAAACTGCCACCCCTAAGAGCTTGTTCCTAGCCTCCCTATTGTATTTATTTGTCTAGAGAATTTGAGATTTATTGATCTAGAACAAAAAAAATTGCATGATGATTTAGTGTACTCACCAGAGGATGGGTGTGCTCACATCCTGTCCCTCTCTAAGGCTTGTTTACACAAAGGGTAAAAAAATGTATACTCACAGCAATAGCAATTTCCGCTTCTACATATTGGGCCTGGATTGTAGTTTATTCTCAGAAATAGTAATGGTTCTGTCATCTGGTTTAGTTTCCTTAAATCTTCCCGTTTTTGGAAAATCAGGAAGGGATACTCACCAGCCTTGCTATTTTTTGTTTATTTATTGTTGTTTTTTCTTTAATACAGTTGTAGGTGTTTTCTAGAGGGATTGMAAGTTACTCAGAATTTATTGTCCAGTGTGTCTACATGAAAGAAAATTTTTACCTTCATTAACAAAGTCACAATGCAAACTTGTGGTGTTAATGTACAAGGAAAAGAAGTGTTTCTTTTGACACTGAATAAATATATTTTGGCCAGRAGATCTGTTCTGGGAATCCATACAAAATTACTGACATGCTGTGCAAAGTTTTTATAAATGAATAGCAAGGCATTTTTTGCCATGACATTTGTGCAAATGGAACTGAATGAACCATGGAGATGCTTCATCCTCCACGTACACTGTCTCAGATGGGTGTGTTACTCTTCTTCTCACTACAGGTCTGCATTGTCTCGTCCCTCCAGGGACGCAGCTGATAGTAATCTCTCACCTTGTGCTGGAGTCAGACAGAAGCTTTATTAATAATGACAATGGCACATCCTTTGCAGCGTCTTCCTGCTTCACTTGGAGCCTCCTCAGATGTTATCTTCATTGTTTCCTAGTAGCTATAAAAAGTATTTACAATGAATTGTTTCCAAAAAATTAATTACTGAACTATGAACTAAGTTTATCTTGGCTTTGTTACTCCCAAACTCCAAATTGAGAGCAGAATCAGTTAGATAAATGCAATTCTTCATATTTGGGGCATGAAAGATATCTGATCTCTCATCATGGAGTCATTTTCATGTGCAAAATAAGAGGTAGCATCTTGGACAAATGTGCCCCYGGATAATTTCAGGTTGGAATACTAACACTAACTAGAAAAACCAAAAGACTTGAATTTTTCACTTGGTAATTTTATTTAAATTAGATTAATAATAATTAACACACAAACTACACCTTTTCTTGTTTGTAAGTCTCAAAGGAGTCTAGAAGTGGATAACACTAAACTCATTAAAAAATGGAGATGACAGAGATTACTTTACATGCCCAATTCATGTTGCTCTTCAGAAACAGACTCTCAAAATTAGGTCCTTAACTGCTGAGATGGGAAATTTCCACCTCTTCATATTGTCCAGGATGTTTTCAAGTGACGTTGTTGGGTTTTTTGGTCATAGGACTCAACAAAAAACTAAGTTTCTTAATAACAGATATGAATGAATACAATTAGGTAAAAGATATGTTTAGCCTAATAAGGTTTTCTCTTTAATATTAATGCAGAGCTAGAAGCAATAGCTCTGTGAAGATTTTAAAARGATCAAGTTTAATGTATGAATTTTTAATTGTGCATCCTAGAATTCATAGATTTGACTAGCACTTACCTAACTACCAAAATTGTCAGTGGTATATTCCTTTCTGTATGTCAGATAGCGATTAGAAACCATTTTCTGAGAAAACTGAATATAATTCTGGGCTGTACATACTCTGTAATTGTTCCTTTTTACCCAAAAGAGGTGAGAAATATGGTATTCTACAAAATACGGTATACTGCAAAACATGGTATACTACAAAGTAATTACTCAGGCTTTTCAGACAGATTTAAACAGCAAAATGTTTTACTGGAAAGGATATTTGTGTGTAAAATCATGTGCAAGGGGTGATATACCTCATACTCTAYCAAAGTGAGTGTTCATGTGACTCTGAGTCAATGTAAACAAAGGGGTTTTTTTATTATGTGATGTAATAGAGACTGAATTCTTCTACTCTCATGGTTGTGCTACTGATCTACTTTGGTTACTCTAGGAAGCATTTTATTCACCATCAAAATGGGAATGCAAACATAGGGAGGAAAACCTGAAGCTGAGCACTAGAACAGAGTCAGACTGGTGCAGGGAAGTGATGAGGCAGTGGTTATCTCTGCCTCTATGTGTAAACCTTTAATTGCTAGTCATAGTGGGATTTTTTTTTCCTCCTTTATTCCTGTGTAGCATGTTCATATCAACAAGAGGTTATGAGGAAGGAGATTCAGGCAATGGAGCCAYCCCAGAGGAGCTATCAGCAGGAAAAAGGAGATGACGGCATTCCTCAGAACTCCACCTCTCACTRCTTCTATAGACATGGAGTTTTCTGTCTCTTCTTTTGGGAGGCAGGTTGCCAGGGGTAAGACAATAGCAATTCTACTGCCACTGTRAATACAAAGGGTTGTGTTACTTACTTTCACCATGGGAAGAAAAACTAACCTTCAGTCAAACACTGAAGTTCAATATTTGGTAGAGGATTTTAAGCGAAAGCATTTTAGCAGGGTCCAGAGGACAATGATTTTGAGGCTAAGAAATGTCATATCCCAAAGTACCAAGCACCCTTTTATGAAGACAGTACAAAATGCTACTGAGCTTATGTAAGGGGCACAGAAAACCCTTCAGAAAACGTCCTTTCTTTCAGCCCCAAACCTTGGGATCATGAGCCAGGGCATGTTAAAGAAGCTGCTAACCCCAAACGGCTCAGGGATGAATATGAGGAAATGATGTCATGCAACRCAGGATATATCCTAACCATGACTGTCTGCATCAGACCCTTCTTTTGAAAACAACAGCATCACCAGCACTTCTTTCAGTTCCCTGAGAAATATTATTGACTCCACAGTGTCAGCCAGAGAGAAACAGAAATCCAATTTCCTGTTCCAAGATGGGGAGCAGTGGTTCAAAGGCATTAAGCTCTTGCCTAGATTGTATCTTGCCRAAAACTTAAGATTAATTATTAATTCTTCCTCCTTAAGTGCAGAGGATGTGCTTGGTGGTCTGTAAGGCATTTGGAAAGCCAGCACCTACAACTAATTGCTTTCAGTTTCCATACCTGACCCTTCACAGCAGTGCTTTCCTATCCYATTGAAACTCTGTTTGAATGAACAAGGTAATTTCAAAGACAAACAATTTACATAGAAAGATTCTGGTGGATATAAATATTTAAATTACAGTTGTCTCAACTGGATATAGGGAGGAGAACTGACGTGAATATACCTGCAAAAGCCAGTAAACAGAAACATAAGAAAGTAAAATTCTGTAGTTGTATATTCATTGTGTTCATAAAGTCAGTCCCTGGTTATAATCATTATATTTTGATTGTTATTTCTGGTTTGTGGGAATAAAGAGAAACTAAATTATTTTTTTAACAATAGAGTTTGGAAAGAAAATGAGACATCTGTGGTCTCGYTGGGATCTGAGTAAAGCCAGTAGTGCATTTTCCATTAACTTGAATTTAATAGGATCTAAATTTGATTTAATTTAATTCTCAGTTTTCTTTAATGCATTTTATAGTGTTTAAGGAGTTTAAAGCRGTTCCAAATTTGAGATGATAAAACATTTCCAAATATGATGCAGCTAATATTGAAATAATACTTATCCCTCGAGGTATGTTACAGTGATTGATACAGATGTCATGAGAAACAGCTCTCAGTGCTTGCTGGGATTTAGAATGGCTTGTTGGTGTGGCTGCTCTGGCTATGCTGGAGCTGCAGCTAAACAGGTCTTTCATTGGCAAATCTTATACTCATTTTCCAGACAGAGGAGGTCATGCTAACAGAAGATATTTTTTGCATTATAAGTCAATAACCATTAAGCATTTCTGTTACTTGCTTTTTGTGACTCATTCGGTGAAGTCCCTGTCTCACCTGCCACTCTGTAGTGTCTGTACCACAGGTRTCACAGGTATTGGACAATGGAGAGTAAGGCCCCATACCAGCTATGCCAGGTGCAGGGTGTCCCCAGAACAGGGAAGTGTGTGACCTGGGAAAAGTGTTAATGATTTCTACAAMTATCAGAGACTCCCAGAAGTCCTTCTAGAAAAATGTTGTCTCTAACTGCAGCCTCTTACGATGTTCCTACTTTAATTTTATTTTCTAATCATTCAATGCAGGAAGAAAAAAAAAAAGGATTTGTTTATTTTGGTGAGTTTAATAAGGTTTCATAGAGATTTCGCTATTAAACTAATAAGGAATTAATAGTACAGAAAGTTCATCTCAGTAACACAAGAGGWGAGGACAATTTGAAAGAAATAGTCTGAGAATGTTGAGAGATGAGCCTGAATACTGGTAGTTACATGGAAAGAGAGTCAGATGGAGTTGTCCAGAAGGCTGCAAGAGAAGTGTAGCTGCTGAGTGCTGCAATGTCTTTTCTGACTGAAACAGAGTATTCAGAAAAGTGTGCTGAATATACTCATACATGCTGCAATTACTTCTTGGTTGTGATGTCACAAAAATAGCAGGGAAGTGTGATCCATATCCCTGCACACATAAATTTTGCAATATGATAAGAGGGAGAATGCAAGCCCACTGGAACATGGCATATTAAGCTTGCTTCATWTTTTTGCTATTTCTGTACAGAGGGTATARATTTGGGAGGAAAATGTGCCTGAAAAACCTGTTTTTATGCTGTAATAACATGGTAGTGGTGAAAATGTTTTGCCTGCTCCTTTCAAAAGAATGCTTTGTTTTAKAACATCGTCAACTTAGGCCATGTTTCTAATGCAATTTTTTTATCCATTTATTTTTTGGGGGACTGCAACATATGGTTTTCCTCTTCCACTTTTTAATATTTTGGTCTCTGGTGAATACACATACAAAAACTTCCTTCCTTTAGTTAGTCCACAAATGAAGAGCTTTTCTTTCTCTGATAGCAGATTAGCCTGCCAAGAAACAAACTCTAACTGGAGAACATCACTTTAATTTATTTATGGGATACAGATGACAAGAAAGTCTGTCCTCTTCTCAGGCTTTTTGGAAAGCTCTGGGCTGACCCAGCCCAACAGAGTTCATATGGCAAAGGCAAACTATGCCAGGAACCAAAGCCAACAGTCACTGCAAACCTCTGAACCAAAACATTCCTTTAGTGCTTGAATTTCCCTATAATTTGTGTAGATTCMCTTTTTGTCAATGAGGCTTGCAGTGGATAACTAGCTTAGTGCAATCAGACTAAACAACTGTGCTATTCATTCAGCAATTAGATGATAGCAGTAATGAGTGCTTTATGGTTTCCGTTCTTCATTCTTTCCTTTCTTTTAAAGACCTTGGAGACAAACCCTGAGATATTTGGCAAAGAGGAGGCTCTTGCTGAAAGAGATATTTTTTTTTCCCTTTAGTGTTGTTAATAAGTTCTATTCTCAGAAGCAGAACATCAGAGCTTCATAGGAAGAAATGATCAGCTGGAGAAAAAGCAACTCTACAGTCATTTACATACATGAACATTCRCTTTGATCTATTTTAGTGCTGGAGGAAGAACTAGTTTTTAATCACCAGCAGCATATGGCTTAATTTAGAATAAAATAACTATATTTTGAATGCAAACAGTTTTAGCAGAAATATAATGAGGTATGTTTACTCTATAAATGACTTGAGAGGGGTGTAGTGCTAAAAGTGGAGAATTTTGCTTTTGTTGCAGAAGATAAATCTTTGTGAAAGGTTTGGTTTCACTGCTTCAGATTTCAGTTAGAAGTTTAAGCTTTGGCCAAAATCAGCTGTAATTTTTACCCTTTCCTTACTGCTGAACATAACTTCTCTGTGTTTGAAAAAAGGGGATATATATATACATATATATGTATATATATATATATATATGTGTGTGTGTGTGTGTGTGTGTGTGTGGTTAACTTGATGACATTGTTAGTGATACTATTAACTAAGGGGCAAAGTTTACCTTTGTGTGTATTTTAAAAAAACCCCAAATGTTTTACCATATCAATAAAAATATTATACTGCTTAGGAAATATTCTCTTCATAGAGTTGGAAAGTAAGTGTTTGCTTAGCTACTACCTTTGCAATTTCTTATTCTGGCAATTCTTTGTTTTACATCAGCTTCTGTGTGACCTCAGACAGCTCAAATAAATTCCCTGTACTGTAGTTTCCTTATTTAAGAGCTAACCCRAACCCCACCAAACTCAATGTGGGCACTGAGAGATTAAGTAGTGGCAGATTTAGGTGTTGTAGTTTAAAGCATTACAGCACCCAGATGTCTTTGCTATCTCTTTTCAAAGGGTTACTTCCCCAACAGGAGGAAAGGAAGGACAGGATATAAGCCATGTGTCAGTCGCCATGGTTTGCTGTACRGAATATTAAATTGCAATGAAGGTATGTGCTCCTTAATACACTGAGCTGTAAATGTGACAGTTGAGGCACAGATTCATATCCTGCTCTGTTGTTCTGCAGTATTGGTGATGACCCAAGACAGATGGCCAAGTCAAAAACATAGTTAATCCTCTAAGGATAAACATGAAAGATGTCTGCCAGAGTTCTGAAAATCCTACCTGCATACCTCAAAAATGTTAGAAAATRCTGATTCCTTTAAACTGCTTGAAGACCGTGATAAAAGGCAATGAATAACAATAAATAATCATTGTATATCTCAAGGGAAAAATGGTTACATTTAATTCTGAAATGCCGAAAGGAAAAGACATGGGAAAAAGGAATCTCCAGCTGACTCCAAGTACATTGGATTTCTATTCAGACCACTTCATTTGGTTTCCAAATAWGCTGTTGTAAACACCTTTCAGCATAAGGATGATAATTTTTCTCACAATGWCAGTCAGTCATGGCAGTATGAATGTKTGTGAAGACTTGGACATCAAGGAAGAYAGAGCAGTGAGAAGCCAATGGGGCAGCTGGCATTCCAGCATGGTATGTACTAACCRCTGAGCTGAAATACCTTCTTAGTGTTGGGACATTCCTCGGAAGCTGCTCCAGTGCCTCTCTAATCACCCTCTTGAGTTCAGTGAGCTCAAGGTCACTCCAYCTTTTTTAGATATTTAGCTGAAGTGCTCATGATTAGAAACTTGTTGCCCTGGGTTTCCTGTCTTGTCAGTGGTCAAGGACAGATGTTCAGAATTAACTGACTTTCTTCCCATGGTGAGCGCTTGAAGAAGGGGAAAGAAGTGACAAGACAAGAGGAARTGGCCTCAAACTGTGCCAGGGGAAGTTTAGACAGGATATTAGGAAAAGTTTCTTCAGCAAAAGGTGGTCAGGCATTTGAACAGTGTACTCAGGAAAGTGGTGGAAGTGTTAAAAAAATGTGTGGCTGTGGAATTTGGTAACAGCTTAGAGGTGATCATGGTGGTGCTGGTTCATGGTGGGATTTGATGGTCTTAGAGAACTTTTCCACCTTTAATACTTCTATGCAGTATAGGGAACTGGGCTGTGGTTTACCTTTTCTCTGCTGACACCTTATAGCAGCTTTATTGTTACAACAGATTTAAGCACTGTCTTGCCAAAGGCAGAATAGTTCGGAGTCTTGTTTTCAAGTCTGAAGCTGCAATCTTTATGCAAATTCTTTGTATTATTTTACATTAGTTAGACCAAGTGTAATATGATACTGGTAAGGGTAGCAGGGCACGATGTGAATGGTACCAAATCATAGAGGGCTAACAGTATACAGTCAACACAATATCAGTTTAGATGTTACCAAAAAAAAAAGAGCAATTTAACCCTCACTCCACTGAAAATCAATAGAACTAGTGAATATCTGCATTTTAATAACTAAGGCCTGCCTWGCAGTAGTGAATGAAAATTAAAACTTTTAGAAAACTGTTACTAGTGACTAGATCATGTACTCTACTTAACCTGAGAGAAAAGAGCAGTTCCAGAACAGAAACAAGTATACAAATTCTCCTACATGATGACTGTATTTGTTCAGTAAGTGCAGTCCTTTAAACACAGGAAAACACAAATGGAACAGATGTTTCTGCAGGTTAAGGCTGAGGGAAAAAAAAGAATAAATTTATACAAAATTATCTTGTGGGAGAAACAAAAACTAAATGCAAAATGCACATTAAAAAACCAGTGATATGAAAAATACACTGTTTATTTTACAATAGAATCATTCTTACTGGTGAGAATATGGCATTGGTTGAGTTCCGGTTGTAGTGAAGTTTTGGAAGTAAATGTGTGCTTTTACAGGATATAGGCTATCATGCTGCCTTTGAGTTTGGTGTTTTTCACTTCTGGGACATAAACAGTTACCAGTAAKACATCATGAATAAATTTACTTTATTTGTACTGCTTAGAGGACAAATTTGTAGTGTGTCATTATTTGAAGTTTGGTGTAAGTCTCAACTGAAACATTAAACTTCTTATGAACTGGAAATGTTGGAAATCCTTCAGAGAAAGGCTCTTATTTATGATATTGTAGTCAGTGTTTCCATTATTTCCCCCTGTTTTCAGGGATTTATAACTTAGTTGTAAAAAAATCATTCTGTACTGAAATTTGGCATATGGGATTGAACACGAAGAGTGATGTTTTTGCMCAGTTTGGAAGTAAGTGTGATCACACATAAACTGGAGGATGTAGAAATGATTAAATGTATTCTTTAGGGGTTGTTTTGCTTTGTTATTATGTTGCATTGCATTATACCATTTTCTACAATTAATCCTGGATTAATAACTTTATATTTCATTCCACATTCCTGGTTTTTGGATAAAGAATAGARTGATTACAGCTGTGTTTACCACTGAAATGTAGTATGGTTGAGTGTTTTTGTAGCCCCTAGAAAAAATGGTGGTTACCTCTCCTGAATAGCATAGCTCACTAGTTTSTTGCATAGATGAAATCTAAGCAGATGAAATGTCAATAGAATGACAACTTTTGCCAGCTAGACATTGCCAAAAGCCAAACAGCCAACAATAAATAAATAAGTAAATAAATTAATCCCCAAATTAGAAAAGAAAAAAAAAAAACCAAAAACCCCAAACCCAAAACAAAACTTTAGATGACACTGAGTAGTTTAGAGGCAACATTCTAGTTTCTGCAGTCAAGTACATGATAGGGTGATACTATAGATTTTTCATTATTTTTGYGATATCCTGTTCTGTTCCTAGCTCAGAAAATTACAATCTTTTCACATTCCTGTTACTTTCCCATTGTAACATCACAATAATGATGACCAAGGAAAAATAAAGCTAGTTTTTGAGATTAGATGATGTTCAGAACTGGGCAGAGAAAATTCATGTGGCCAGAGCTCAATTAAAGTTGAAGCTGGCCAGTACTGCAGGGGACAATAGAAATAACTTTTAAAAAATATGTTAATAATAAAAGACAGTCCCAAAATTACATTGGCCAGTTTCTTGATGAGGATGGTCRCCTCACAAATTGTAACATAGACAAGGATGTTAACCTGTTAGAGATCATTGAAAGGAGATCCATTAAGATGGTGAAGAAGTTGTATGGARAGCAGCTGAGGTCACTTGGTTTGTTCAGCTTGGAGAAGAGGAGCCTGTGGGGGGAATCACACTGTGGTCAGRGGAGGCACCTATCCCTTCTTCCTGGTGACCAATAACAGGACCCATGGGAACAGCACAAAGCTGTGTCAGGGRAAGTTTAGGYTGGATATCAGGAAAATGTTCTTCACTCAGAGAGTGGTTGAACTCTGGAACAGGCTCCCCAGGRAAGTGGTCACAGCACCAAACYTGACAGAGTGCAAAAAGTGTTTGAACAATACTCTGAAAAACATGGTATGATTCTTGGGGCTGTCTGATGCAGGCCCAGGAGTTGGACTTTGATGATCCTTGTGAGCCCCTTCTAATTCAGGATGTTCTGTGATTCTGTGACTGTTCAGTATTAATAACTTGGAGTAAAATGTCTGAATTGATAAATAGATATTGCAAAATGATGAGAAAAGACTGAAATAGAAAATCAACACCTAATTTTGGTACATGTCTATGGATAAAGGAATACAAGAGGTCAGAAATGTGCACAGAAAGAAACAGGGAAGAGGAATGAGAGCAGTAGTATGCGAACTAGGTTAGGGAGGATGTGGTTAAACTGTCAGAGATTAAGGAGTAAGGTTAAGAATTTGGCAGGGATCAGTTAAGAAAATTAAACCTGTAGTGTTGAAAAGGGAAAAAATATATTTACAAAGGTTCCTCAAGAAGTGTAAGAAATATCAAGCTTGAGAGCAGTTTTATTGCACCTTTAATTTGTGCTWTGTTGATAAAGTGTGTGTGATACAAAATGAGGTATTGGCAACAAAGTTAAATGATACAGGCAGAGCTGACAGACTGACAAACCCGAAGGAAAAGGATTCTGATATTTCCTGTCATGATCAGCAAAATGTCTTCCTGAGAGGGAAGGCAGGACGTGCTGATTAATCACAGCAATGTGATCTAGTACTATAAAAGGCATATGAAACATAGAATAAATCAGAGATTCAGTCTCAGATGAGGTTTTGGTGGGCCTCCTTCACATTGCTTACTGTTTTGACCATCCATATGTTGAGAAATGTGTTAARCTGAAACAAGAAGGAGGCAGGAAAGAAAAGATAGCTTGGGAAATGCAGTTTCTGAGAAGAAACTGAATAGACATGGTATTTAACTTACTGAAATGAAGACTGGGATGAAGATTTCATTACTGTCTCTAAATGTGTTAAGGGCTTAATGACAAAAAGGCAAAAAGCTATGATGAGGGCCAATGTTCATATGAAAACTATATGCATGTAAAATAACCAGAAATACATGCAAATCAGAAGAAAGTTTTTAACTGCTAGAATACTGAAGCTTCAGAACAGATTGAATAAACAAACACCCCAACATTYTCTAAATGCAACTTCATAATTTCATGAAGGATATATGGATGTCTTCAACAGCAGGAAAACAAACCTGATAAACTTACAAGGCCATTTTTCTCTTTGGTAAATGTCCTGATTTTAARAAGTTCCTATTTCCTGAAACTTTCATTGTGTTGTTTTTCTTGAGAATGTTCATAAATTTCCTTTGAAACTCTTATCAGCTAGGACCTGGTAACTGGAAATATTTGKTAAGTTATAGGTTTACTCTATTATGAAGAATCTATTTTAGGGCTATGGCAAAGTAAACTTTCAAACACTCATATTGTTACCATGATATATGTGTTTAATTTAGTGCTGTGGTTGTTAGCCTGTTTATCTTGCTAGAGCAGGCCAGGGAAAACAAGGGACCAACCAGCTGACTCTTTTGCATATCATCTAAACACATTCATGTATTTATTTTCTCAACCTCCATGACCTTCCTTTTACTYTGCCACCTGCCAGTACATATTCTTCTCCTGAGATGATCAGTAGAGAGCCTTGGCTTGCACCAGATTTCAAATGGATACACATATATTTCAGAGGTTATTCTAGATTCGGTGTAGCTTTCATAAATCGCAATATGTATAGCTTTGTACTTACATATTTAAATAACTGATCTTGGCTGGTAGCTGTATTAAAGGTAGCATTAATTTTTTTTTTTTTGAGCATTGCTGGAATCGTCAAAAGATTGTGCATTTTGTCTATTATCCTTATGATATAAGGTGAAACTTCATGATAAAAGCTCAGGATGAGGATAAACATATGTAGGTTAACTGTGGCTTAAATGAATAGTTGGAACAAAGAAGAGAAGCTCAGCAGAGAGTGACTGAATCCTGTGTTTTATTACTTAGTACATTTCTGTTGGTGGGATTTGCCATCTGGCAAGTTACCACCAAATTAATGAAGTTCATGGACTGGAATTTCACCCAGAGTGATAGTTATTTGTATTGACATGTATTATTTCCTCTATGCCCTCTGGCATTTTTTTCTGTACCTGTGCTTTCAGGAACAGAGTATATATTTTTTCACCAGGTCTGTGAGATCCAATCTACTAAAAAAACCCATTGGTATTCATCCCCCAATATTAGCTTTGATCTGCCAAACATACCTCGTATCAGTGGGCAAAAGGAGGAGTGTGGGATGAACRTTTTCCACACTGACTTAGTATGCCATAAAAACCTGCACAGGCCACTCCTCAGTTCTTGCATAGGCCTGCTTACACTGCAATGAAGTTCTGACAGCTTCTGCCTGGGTTTAATATAAGATCAGCTAAGCAGGTGTTGATGTCCTTTGCTGTATTTTAAGGTCACAGTTTACCAAACCTGATACAATATGTCTGTCACCTGTGGTTTGCTGTCCAGGACTGAACGGACACTTGTCACTGCACAATACCTGTGCCTTGATGTGCCTTGATTTCCTCTCTTTCTAGCAAAAACAGAGCCTGGGTTTTGTCTGTTAACATGTACACTTAGGATTGCCTTGTTTTTACTTCATATTTTCATAAGCCTTTCCCTTATTWATCCAACTGTTTTGGTCAAAACAGGAGCATTATATTGAACCTGTAAAAGAGTAATTATTTTTATTAGTCTTGCTAACTTCAGTTGTACTCACATCTCTTTTTTTTTTGTTTGTTTGTTTGTTTGTTGGTTTTGTTTGATTTTATTTTTTGAAAGTGGGCTCATTTTGAGAAGCACTGAGTAAAAGAGCCTGCAGATTTATGCCCTAGACAAAGTGACACAAAGTTGCTTACATTCATGCTACAAAAGACCACTCTGAAATAGATATTTCCTAGGCTTAGTGGTCCAAAACAGAGACTGTGAGTGAGCTAACTCTTAATCTGCATGAGCAATCAGCAGTTCAGTACTTGAGTCATACCCTGGCCCTTTTTCATTCAGCAGTACAGTTATAGCTTTAGGCAATGTCTATATTAGTAAATAATGTGAACCAAGGCCCATCCTCTGGTTCTGGGTGTGTGCACAGCACAATTTGTGTACATGTAACCAAATATTCTTTTACATCTGTGGAGGTTGCCTTCATATATAGCAACAACTGAAAGCAATCTGTGGCTTGTGCTAGCCCTAAAATGGGAATGGTCTGGAAGACTGGCATTGAGACAAAAACTCTCAGGGAATGTAATTAATAATGATTAAGTAGATTGGTTTTGAGAAGGTACTTTAGTTTATGTCCTGTCTCTTTGAGTTTTACTGTCACTTATAGTTGCCATCCATCTGCAAGCTGGACCTGGATTTCCTTCAGAAGAAAACAYTGCTGAGCACCAACAGCTCTTTCTATCCCATACTTCTGAGTTGCTGCCCTTTGCCTGTGTGCCACTCTCTTGCTTTTGGCATGTAGTCCAAGATTCCCKTTGCTCCAGGCTTGTCTCTATACTTAATCTCCATTACCCACCTCTTCTGTTCTCCATGTTCAGGATGAATTTTCCAGCTCTCCCTCCAGCTTCTTCCCTCCAGCAAGCTTCTTTCCCTGCTCTTATCCTTTTTCTATTTGTTGGGGGTTGTTTTGTTTT
>CADDXX010000079.1:1710114-1771249 GCA_902810485.1 Alauda arvensis | reverse complement strand
TTTGTTTGTTTTTTGCTTGTTTGTTTCCCCTCACTCTATTCCTCCCAATTTTGCCACATTTCTCCTCTAGTTCTCCTTACCTTGTTTTTTGCATGGCTTCCAGTCCCCATATCCCCATGTTTTCTACACCTCCATATGCCCTCCCAGCCTCCATGGCAGGTCTGTTTTTCTCACCCTGTGGCCTGTCAGTGTGRCTGGGTGTCCACAGACAGCTCCAGMTGCTCCTGCTTTCCATGTCCAAGTTACCAGTACTCACATTTTTTAAGTGCCCTTTCCTGTGTCCACATCTTGCATGGATGGAACAAACAGTCACCAGGGAGGCTCAAGCCATCCCCTGTAGTTCTATTTCTCTTCCCTCAGGGAAGTACATGCACATCTGGGTGAGCAGAACGTGTAATGAGGAACTGTGTCATAACCAGTGAGGACCCCCCTTTCATGGAGCCMTAATTCAGGAACCTGAATTTAGGCTCTGCTTTACGTAGCCTCAGTGCTTCACAARTCTCTTTCTGTAATGTTTTCTGCTGGCTGGGTTTAGATACAGTAAGTGTAAAAGAGAAACAGCAGAGATCAGAGTCCAAGACACTGAGCTTACAAATCCCTGCTGAATATGTTAAAAATGTTGAATTTTGACAATTTTAAATGCAAACATTTCTATCCTGTCACCCCAAACTTCAARCTTTTACTTTCTGCAGAAACACACTTGGACTTCTCCAGGAAAAGGTTGCCAGTATTTTTTCAACATAACTAAACAACAGATTTTCTTTAACCTTATTCTCAGAAACAGCTGTACCATTTTGGATGAAACTTCCTGAARTATTTCTGCCTCAGGCAGACACCTGGCATGGAAAATTTCAGCCCAAACATTTAAGGTTTGGCAAAGCGATATGCAGCTGARAACAGGCTTTATAATGAGAAGTGTTGGGTAACTTTAATAAGAAGCAAAATTACCAGCCTCACCCCAGTACCATTCCTAACCAATGTGCCAAGCTCTATGATAAAATACTTAGTTTAAATGAATGAAGTCCTTACATATCAAAGGACTAAAAATAACTAGGAGCATAGTCTTCTTCTAGATAGAACAAGCATTTCCGACTTCTGGCTTAGTGATGTAAAGAGAATGAATTAGATTAATAACAAAGCATAAAATGTAATCTTGAATTTGTGTCTGTTAGAAGACTGAAGTGTGTGATGTGTCTGACAAAGTATGTAATTCCTTTGTTGCTTAGAACGTATGTGTTTGAGTCATTCAAAAGTCAGATGGTTCATTTTCTCCAAACACACCCCAAAGTTTTAGCTGGGAAACCACTTAGACATTAAAATGGCAAATGTAAGTTCTGCACACAATAACATAATTTATTAATCTTTCAACAAGTCACCCAAAATGTTTAACAACTGCTTTTTCATTTAATTTCCCCTTCCAGTACAAGAAGAACTTAATTTCCTATTTCATTTGTTCTTCTCTCTAAAATATAGCCCTGTCATGGTAGTCATGTTGTTGTTTAACCAAAATAAGTGGATAAATATGAAGATGTGTAATAAAATTTGTTCTTCTGTGCACAAATATAGTAAAATAACTCTATAGTTTTCATATCTGTAAAAACACATTTTGTTGTATTTTAATAGGAATAAATTTAAACAATATGTATTTATGCATTAAGAGAGGAGTTAAGCAAAAAATTGTAAAAAATAATTCTATTGTATTCTATTCTTCTTTGTCCTAGAGAAAGAAACACAGTCCCTGAGTAAGACCTTCACCTGGGAGAGAAAGCTGGGTGCCCAACGGAGTAATTTATACTTCATTTATACTTCACTGAAGTCAAGAAGAGGCTTCATCTCTTAGATACACTTAAACCTTCCTCATTAATCAGCCCCGAGTTCAGTTCAGATAATGGGAGATGAAAACCAATAAATAGTTTAGTCTGTATCCTGTAAAGAAGAGAGTTTGCTCCTTCAGTCAGTACTGTCCTGTGTCCTGGCTTATGGCTTGTYCTACTGGATCAAATGTACAAACTGCATGGGAAACAGGGTCCTGATTTTCCTCTCTCTGGGACTACTCTTACCAGTAGCCTCAGGGAGAAAGTGGGAGACCTAAGGCTTTCCTCTATCTCTCATTAGAACTGTGTGTACTAGAGGGAAGGTGGTCAGGCAATATTTTGAAGCCGAAGCTCCATATCTAAAATAAGGCTCCTAAAAGCTCATTTTAGTTTTCTCTACACTTYATGTTGTAGAACACTGCAGAAACTGGTGTGAATTGAGCTGCCTCTCTGATGTGATGCCTCAGAATGTGTCTCAGTCTGCTTCTATCAGTAGAAAGAACATTGTATTTTCTATACAAACAACCCCTTTAGGTAACAAAAATGGACACTGTTTGCATCACCTAGRTCCACTTAATACTGACAATGTTTAATTTCATTTATGCCAAAAACCCATTAGATTTACAGCATGAAGCTATAACTAGCAGTAAGAGATGCTGAATCACACATCTAACATCTGCAAATTGTGGTATTTTCCTTTGCTAATAATACCTTTAATGCATGGTGACCGATAGAACTATTTTAAAGTGCATTTATCCTTTAAACACGTAACTTTAGGGAAAAAAAATGTACTTATATTAACTCTTCTTCACTGAGTCAACTTATAGAACCTGTCTTAAGAAACTACATAAAAAACCCCCCAAAAAACCAACAAACCCAAAACAACTTCATGCAGGATTAACAAGAATTTAGAAGTCATGTCTGTGTCAGAAAAGATACATGTAACTAAAATAATTGTAGAGGTCCTGACATATTGCATACAGAATCACTGGCAAACTTTAAAAAAGTACCAGGAGCATTACACCATGGTGGAGTCAGAGGAGTGCAGGAACAAAGAGACTCCACTTTCTGAGAAGATTGATRGAAGGAGTCACCTGATTGAGAACCATGTCACTGCAGAGATAAAGGACAGTCCCTGGAATTAGCAAATGGATGTGTCCTGTCATTTTACAGTGGGAGTGGGGAGGAGAAAYTCCCTCTTCTTCTGAGGACTGAGCAAGTAATTTAAACACACGTTATGTATCACATATAGCCTCATYTATTGTATTGCATGGTAATAACGCAGGGACTTGCTTTAGGAATTGCTGTTGGGAGAGGTGTTAGTCAGCAGGAGAGACAGCTTCCCTACTGCTAGGATGCAGTGGTGCTCAGTGTTCTCAGGAGGCACCAGGTCAGAGAACTAGTGACCAACTTGGAGGTTTGTACAGATCTTTTACAKCTTCCATGGTGCATGTGAAATTCAGACAGCATAGGCTGAGTGCCCTGCAACCCCACAGACTTGGTAAAAAGTGTAAAACAGTTGTCTCTAATGGCATGACTACAACATGCYGTTCAGCAAATGTGACTTGGGGCCTCATTGCTGTGTCTCCACTTCTGACATTTATAGTTAAATGATGTTGTTGATTCCGGCAAGAGACATTACAATTTCTCTAATTAAAGGAGGGAAAAAAAACCAACCCAAAACAGTCTTCTTGTTCCTTCCCAGATTGTTTCCATTTACTGCAAATAAGCATGAGTTCCTGCCTGGAAGCACTATCTGCAAACTGCAGTCAGATGTAAAAGAAGCCTAATCAAGCTTGGGAACCAGGCCTTAATTAGACTGCTTGGAAAACAGAGCAGAAGAGCAAATGAAAATTATTAACCATCACTCATGATTCCTGTTTCTAATTTTAAAGAGGAAATCATGCATTAATCAAACGATAGCCCTAAGCTCAGAGACACGTTTTAGAAGTATCCTGAAACAACAAGAGGAAATCTTTTCAGWATTTAGAGAATGCAACTCCTGATCAGCTAGTATGTGTAATACAATATATTTGGACATGAAATAAGCTATGTTCAGTATGCCTASATTTTGTTGTATCCAAGAAAAACAAGATCAATACCAACTGAAATGAARGCACATGACAACAATTGGGGTTAAGCCTGGGTTTTGTTAAAGGAAAACAGAAATTAAGCATATGCTGTTTTCATGGATAAATGAAAGCTATGGAAGAGTAAGAAGAACAGTGTAGTAGCATTGCTGCTATTGTGTGCTTTGGTCATACGAWAGAAACTCTTTGGTTCATATAAACAATATTTACTACAAATTATTTCTTATGAAAAACAAAAAACATGAGCATAACCTCTACATACTACCCAGAGATCACTTGAGATCATGTAATAGGATTTATCAGAAGTTACCTCATAGTTTCTGTTATATTTGGAGTATAAAGATAATTTTTCTATTTTTTTGGCAAACTCATGTGAGTTTTCTGGCTTTAATTCAGAAACTAGCYCTTTCTGGTGGAGTCAGATTGAAGTATTTGACTTTTGTGGAAATCTCCAGAATGARGAGAGAAAACGGGCTCTAAAACTGTATTAAACATTGCACCCATTCTTGCTGGAAAAATCACATTGCAAAGAATGCTCAGTTTTTTCAAACACAAATATCCAAGTTTCTTTCTTTGAATTACAAACAATGCTTTCTAGAACACACCAATTTCCCCCCTGGCCATGCAAACATTTGCCAAGTATTGCCTATTCAGATTTCTAAAGCTAGTGGTTTCATGAAATGACATATCTAGAAGTGTTGATGGCATGGATGTTTCTGTTGCTATTGTGACTCACAGACCACAGTTGCTGTTCTGTGAACGGATTAAAAATTAATGACAAATGAGGAAAGTACAGGGATTTTTTTCATCTATGATGCAATATATGTCATGTTTTGATAGGAGTAAACAATAAAGTCAGTGATCAAAGTTGGTGATTTGATGGAGCATTTTGATCTAGAGGAATAAGCATGGATGAGGGTTACTAAGTACTGAACTTTAGTGATAGTTTTGGCATGGTTTCTTCTAAAATCTCGATGAGTAACCTCCACAGTTTGGCCTTAGGAAGTAAACATTCTGAACAAAGTGAAGATTTCATACTCCAGTTTGATGGCATTTCCCTATATATCTGTATAATATAGATCAGAGCATTTTAGTTTTAATTGAAAAATTAAGCTAGCTTTGTTTAGTTGCTTTGGCTGAAGCTTCTATTTTTTTCTTTTTTTTTGACTTTTAAGGTGCAGCCAATTTTCGTGATACCCTGCTGCTAGAATTCAGTTGAAATGCTTTTACTAAATTGAATATGACAGGATTTCAACTCCATATTTCAGTGGATGACTAAGGACAAGATAGAGCGTGTTTAGTCTAAAAATTGGTGCAGGTGCCTTGGAGGTGAAAGATGAAGGTTTAAATCCTCTTAGTCTGTTACAAAACATTGTATTCCTATCACTTACGTTTTTGCACAACAGTGTGGCATTTATAGCACAGATGGGAATTGTGTGTCCAACTCCTTGTTAAAAGTAGCTGAGACTTCATACAAGAGTGAAAGCTGCTTCTACTTTTATTATTTGCAGGCCTTTAGTTTAGGCTGGGGTCGRAAGCAGAGCTCAGGGGGTAGGTAGGAAGGACATTTGTAATTCAGAACAGCACTTTTCTCACCTTTACATTCCTGGAGGGTTTTCATTGCTGTGTCTGGGAAGATTTGATCACTTTAGGAACAATGGAGAAAATAGTTTAATACAACTTTGAATAATTGTATTATCTTTTTAATACCCGTAGCTTTTTCATTTGTCGTCATTGTCCCTCTGGTCTTGAACTTAATCATTGCAGTGTAGCCTTTTTTTCTAAGCAGTACTGCAATAGCAGAGTCTGCTGATATCTGCCTTGTTTTCTTAGTTATGGGAAYGTGCCCTGCCAAGTTTTACTTTCAGGTTAATATACTATTGTGGGGACTAYCATGTAATTTCTTGTAGCAATTATTTTTCTCTGCTTTCTTATCCTATATCTGCAATTATCAATCAGASCCATACAGCTATCAACACTCACAACCCAGAAGTGGAAATGAGCCTGTCACTGWTTGTTCCATATTTATGTACCAATGTAACAGCCTAGTAGAAATAAAAATTTGATTTGATTTTGAGCATGTTTCAGCATTACATACTTATGTGCTGTGACCAGTGTATCATATCTGTTAACCCTGCTTCTTCTTTTTTTTTTTTCCTCTTGTTTTTATCTTGGCATTCGTTTTTAGTCTTTAGAAGCTTGCAGTTATTATTGTAACTACATGTTTTTGGGTAGCAATTGAAAAGTTCTAGGTGCTTTCCAAACATTGAAAAAGAAAAAAAAAAAAAAAAGCTCAGTTTCTTGGCTATTGTAATCATGTCCTTGCAGGTCTATCTCAATGCACCCTCTATGTGAAATATGTCCACAAGCATGTGGCTTGTTTGATTTATAGCTGCTTGTGTTTTTCCAAGTGACTTGACTGTTGAAGAACTCCAATGACTGCTCTGTTTGTGTACTTTAGCTGAAGCTGGCTCAAGCACTTAGGACTTTGCACACTGGAACAACTTATTCATAAGGTTTGGTTTTGCTTTATGTTCATCTGTGTTTAGTTCCCTTTGCTCCATGTTTTTTGGTTTTTTTTCCCCTGCATTTGGTAATTTGAACACCATGTCTATTCTGTTGTTCTATCCTTTTGGTAGTTTCACCTTGTTGATTCTCTGTGATTGAATAATGGTGTCACTTCAAAACAAACCAGAAAGATATTTGTATGCTTCACTCACTCTTCTGGATTWTTCTTATTTTTCTCATTTGATGTCATTGCTGTGTTATGATGGAGGCTTGACTGCAAGTGYAATAATCAAAATAATTAAAAAAAAAATCACATTGATGCCAGACTACAGAAGAAACTGATGACAAGCACACTCTTTGTTTCTAAAAGGAGCTAATCTGGAGCTCTGAGCACACTGTACAAACTGCCTATGAAATATGTAAAAAATATATTCTACAAATAAGACCTAGCTTCTCACACAAAGTAAGAGYTTATTGCTTCTCCTTATGGTTGCTTTACCAGACTTTTCCACATTTTGAGCTTTATAAGGCTGCATTCACTCTTCTTTTCTTTCGCATGCTTTGGTGCAGGCTGAAGTCCTGATCTACCAATTACCCAGATTGTCCTTTGATTTTGATTTCCTCTTGTTCCTACCAATACTGTGAGCACAGCTTTGCTTTGCAAGGAAACTGGGMTGTGGGGACTGTATATGTGTAGGCTGCAGCCTTGCAGGAGCTGTAGCATGTCTTCTGGACTGGGGACTAGAAAGGGCTTGCTAATCATGCTACAACTGCCTGCAGTACTTGAACAGCAACCAAGCACAGGGYATGACTGCTGAAACCATGTAAGAAAAGCTTTGGAATGCTACTGTTAAACTTTTCTTAAGGGAAAAGAATGAAATGTATTTTGCAGCAGAGAAATGTATGCATTTGTAGGTGAGAAGTCTTCAAGGAGACTTTATTAGTACTGATGGGGCTTATAATACAATCAAGAATTTTGTTGTGCTTGGGGACTTTAGGACAGGGAGGAGACAATCCTCAAAACTGTGTCCTTATTATCTTACAGAGTGGAAAGCTGTTTATCAAGCTGGAACTGGTCATAGAGGCTTTAKCTAAATGTTAAGTCAAACAGCTGTGGATTGGTCTAGTCAGTGTAGATGCTCAGGACTAGTTATCTTGGAAGAAGATGTGTCATGTAGGAAGCTGCTTTGAATAGTCCAAAACAGATGTAGGAGAAGGGCCATAATGAATTGATGAATACAACAATGTGTCCACTGTTTGAGGCTGATTTCTGGCCTGGCTTTATTTACAAGTAGAGACAAAGCCTTAGAGGTCTGGCTGCATCCCTCACATCTCAAGCTGGGCTTAGTTCTGCCGTATGGAAGACAGGTTCCAAGCAGCTAATCTATGTCGAGTGCACACAAGGTAGAGGGTTCAGCYGTTTTTACAAATTCATTAGCAAAATTGCTCACTTGAGAAGTTCCTGGTTTRGCTTTGCTTTACTGCTCTATTGCAGAATTCCTCCCTGTCCTAGGAGAAARTAACTTCTATGAAAATATTTTGCCCATCAGTAAAATGAAAACTGCAGCACTTCTATATCAGTGTTATGAGGTGCTGCCATGCTTTGGGAACAGGGATTCTACAAATTCTTTAGGKATGTGAATGCAGAGACTCCTGCAGCAGGGAGATTTCCAGAGATGATTCAGAGCATCTCTGCAGTCTACAGGCAGGTCTACTKCCAAGTTCAGAGCCAAATTTGTTCTTAGAAACAAGATTTAGGCAATAAGGAGATGACCTCACTGAAAGACATGAAGAGGTACATCATGTACAAACCTTTCTCTTTATTTCAGAATATAGAAAACATTTGTGGTGTTCAAATACACTCCTTTTCCTACTTACCTGCCAGGGATTTATTGCCATCTTACTTTATTTTTAACTTTCACTTATAAATTGTTGTAAAACAAGACAGAACCAGCAGATAGCACAAAGTGTAATAAAATCCTTCAGAAGTWGATTAAAGAATGAAAGGAAGAATTTATGGCAAAGAGAGCTGGAAACTCCATTTCAACATTTACACACAAGGAAAGGAATGATATTTGTTTTTGTCTCTACTCTTTCCATACATTCTGCTCTTTCCTATGTCTATAAAGAGTGCTTAACATTGATGTAACTTGAGCTGAGGAAGGTCTTTGTAAACCAATAAACAGAAGTGCTTAAAGATGCCTTGCAAATGGCAACTTGCATTCCTGGTGTTGACTGCTGTGCTGCAGGGGCTGCTGCTGCTGCTGTCTCAGTGTTGGTATTGACAGGCCCGTTAGGCAGGCTGGCTTTGATCTAGCTTTTATGCTCCTTTRCCATAACACAAGCCGACTTTATTGGACCAATTAAAATTTCAGTCTTCCCTTCTTATCTCCATAGGGTAGACCAGGGATGGAGCAAACTGAAGTTAAGCATTTTCATTTATATTGGGTTTATGAATTCTTGTTTGATGTCTTAAACTTGAGTTTATAAAGTGCAATTTGCTTTGACCCTACTTATCATTTATGTTGTAAATATTTTAAGACCATGGATTTCAAAAGTACTAGTTGGAGATATGTCATTTTACTTAAAGCTCTTTTTGCAACATTGATTACAAATGTACTTTAATTGGTCAAATGCCAATAAAATGATATCATTTATTTAAAATTGCCTATATCATTTTGCTAAAATGGAGATTTGAAAATATGACATTTAGAGAAGACCAAAGTGAAAATAGAATGAGAGGCGACTGTATAAGTGTCTTTAAGAAGTAAAAGTTGTGATCTTGAAATCCTTCCTGTGCTCTGGAATTTTGTGGCTCTGGGACGTGCAATCAACTGTGTCAGACTAATTATCTAGTGGGGGTCAATATTATTTTTATGTTATCGTTATTTTCCACCATATCGTCTCATGCTGTGGCTGCTGTTCCACCAAGCAGAGGCTAGTGCTGGTAAAAATGAAGTATCCAAACTGATACTTCAGTTCCGTTTTGGGGGACAGCAAAATTTCTGATGGATTTTAGCTGCGCATGTCAAAACACYTCTTCTTGAGTGGGAACACCAGTCCTGATGAAATTCTCACTGACCCTGGTGAAGGCAGTTTTTGTATCTAATTACAGGCTTGAAGTACAAATATAATAATCTAATTTACTGATGTTATGCAAAATGAGTGTATCCTTTTATTATTGCTCCCATATTATTAAAGCTTCATGTACAGAGAAGGAAATGGCCTCATCAAGGATGTTGAACACAAAAGAGCTGTGTTTATTAAATATGGTGTTATAGCTGCCCTAAGACAGTTGGCTTTGATGCCTTACAGGAAACATTTYTTAATGTGAATGTCCATCACCAGTCTTTATGTGTAAAAGCCTAAATATTAACTCTCTCTTACCTGTCTCTAAGCATTTCTCAAGGACTTTATAGTTATTGCATGCTACAATTATAAAGTACTAGTAAATTATGTAGTAAAATAATTTTCTCTTAAGCACTGGAACTCAGCTCTTCTTTTACGCTGCATTCTGTCTCATGGTTTTGGCAGAGCAGCTTTTAATCTCCCAGACATTTCTCAGGCTTAAGAACACGTATTCACACAGATGAGGGACCATTTCCAATTGTTGGCCTGGCTGTGGCCATGATGTTTCAGAAAGGAGGAGAATGTAACAGACTTGGACCGTTCCATATCAGTGGATCTCAGGACTAGAGAACATTTTGGCATGCAGTTAATTATTGGTGTCAGCTGACAATACTCATGTCCTGTATTTCCTGCTCTAGTATCTTGTATCATGCTGATGGTTTAAGTTTTAGTATGCTGTGTGYTTATAGGAATAACAAAATACATTGGAGGAGGRATTTGACATAGGATTCCTGAGATGWTACTCTATTTGAAAGGRTTGCACTATTTAACAGGAGGTCTCAAGAAGCTTGATAAGTTACCCCTGGTGAATTTTTTGTTGCATTATCATTCTGAAATCCTTAAAGGAAATAAAGATGCCAAGAAGTAAGACTTTTTAACTGCCCTCAGTAAGCCTATATATTAAAACAAGAGGGTGGGATTTTTTGGAGAGGGGGTGGTTGTTAGTTTGATGTTGGATTCTTTTCCTCCATGAGGAAATCTAAAGGAACTACTCCACAAATTTGGTCCCTAAGTGTGTAGTATGTTTGTAACATTGTAAAAATCATAAATTACCTACTTTATTTGCAGCAGCAGAAACCAATATTGACTGGAGACAATATTTAAAAAAAATGAWATGGAAATTTTATTAATTCTAGATTCACAGCCTTTTGCACTTTTCAATTTTTCTGTGAAATCATAGCCATGTCTCCTTTAAATACAGCCCATTTGTTAATCATTGTGTGTGACCACAGCCCTTCCTCTATAGTACTATCTTTCCTCCCTTGTTTGCTGTAAAGGGGTGGTTTTGTTTTTGCTAAATTGACTAGGAAATACTAAGGAAGGAAGGAAAATTAAAAAAAACTTTTAATTTGTTGCTAAAAGGCAGCTTAATGAAGGTCAGAAACTATGTTCCCTTGTAATTTTTTTTCTTTTAATTAGCAAAATCCAGTGCCAGCTGCTGGTATACTAATTCCTGTTTSTCTTCAATAGAAGAATCGGATCTTTTCCTTACAGCCACTTTTCAGATAAGCAGAACTTGTGTGATATTTGCAGAAAGTCAAAATAGAGTMGCTCTAAAAATAAGGGTTACCTAATGTTTACTTGATAGACATAATGTAGACCTATCTTTTTYAGTTCATTTTCCTTATTRAAAATACTTCAAGATACGTAACAGATTGGTGGGCAATGAACAGTTACTGAAGCTCATTTTGAGGAAAGTAAAGATGAAGACTGTGTCAATGGATTTTAAAAAAAGACTTTGCAGTCTATCTCAATAGTATTCTTTTTGTTCTCCAAACCAAGAACTGTAATTTCAGAATAATTACTAATCTAATCTGTATTAATTATGCTAAAGCTTTGTATAAATTCAAGRTAGAGGACATATCTCAGGAAGCTGGCATTCATAAGCTCCATGCATCAAGTATGTAGTCAAGTGCTGTACAGTTTCTTCTATGAAAACACTTCCTTGATTAGAATTTAGTGTGGGAGCAATAGTCTGAAAACYAGAAAAAGGATTTTTACAAACAAGATGGCTTCTTGTGATCCATGGTGATCAAACATACTGATGGTCATCTGGTTTTCTTTTATATGTTTATACTCACTCTCTCAGTATTTTCTATAAAAAGAAAACCAAAAGCAGTTTAGATTCCATGCCACATTTCAGAGAATTCAATTTTAAAAGTTGGAGAAGAAAAYATGTTTGTATTGTAAATGCCAGTGTGATGCAGCATCAGTGTATGCTCCTGTTGGGTGACACCACAGTAAGGACTAGCCTCACCTGGCTTTAGCCATCTCTGATTCTGAAACAAATACATCCTGGAGGAGGGACTGCATTYGTGGGACTCCTCTGAATGAAGAGCTTGACTGAGTCAAGGATGCTGTGACTAATTTYCTCATCCACTTTCAGAAAAATCTAAGATTTGGCCAATAAATTGTCCCACCTTAAGTGATTCCCAGAACTCTGGCTACATCCAATTTGGTGTATATTACAATAATAAAGTAAAAGACTAATAGAGACTCAAAGCATAGTTTTCAGTGGGAATGTAACAATGTGTAACTAACACCACCATTTATCTCATCTACAAAGTTTTCTGCTACAGTATTAATGACCTATATAGCAAGAAGTAATTTGTAGGCTGTTTTAATGAGCATTCATATTGTGTACAGTATTGCCTGGAAGTAAGAGGAAAGAATCACTCTATAGTTTGGTTGAATAGCAAGGATAAGATTAATCATCTCTAATAACACTGCTGTTTAGATAACAAGAACTTCTTCTTCCAAGGTTGTGAAATATTTGYAAAGCTCAGCAGCTGGAAGATATCTTCACTTTCCACACTATTTATATTCTTGTTGTAGGAAGAGAACTTAATTAATTTTCTTTGTCACTGGAAACTTTCTGGAGAGTTTAGGAGATCTTGATATCAGTGCCTCTTTGAGAAAGATCAAGATGTTAGAGAATTTGTCAGCAAGTCATAAATGTTATGCTTTTCTTTGCTCTTTTTTTTTATAGTCAAAGTACAATTAAAAATTTAAAAAGAACAAAATAATTATGCTCATGAAACACAAGGACATGCAAATCCTGAAATAAAAAATAGCATCTTTTTATATGCCTAAGTATACTTTTTAATGAGTGTCATACATAGGGAATAAGAAGGCATCAGTATAGCAGTGCTACATCAATGCACACCACAACCATATTTATTCTATTAGGTTCACAAAACAAAACTTTTTTCTTCCTGYACTGAAAACCTGAAATGAAACTCCACAATCAGTTCAAAGTTGCTAATTCAAAGTTAGCAAATGCCTAATAAGCAAACTGTGCTACCTGCTAACTTCATTTTTGCTCTTCCATAAATTTTCCACACATACAACTTAAAATTTCTTCCTCTTAATTGTTGGTTTGAGCATTAACGTTGAACTTACTCTCAAATCCGACAAACAAACTTTCACTGAAAGCCAKTTCCTTAAGTTAGGAACCAAAGGGAACAATACAATCAGCCAGGGCCCAGACTCATGGAGCAGCAAGGTGAGCAGGACAGACCCAGTAGTTGGAGCTGGTAGKGGCCAGCTCCAACTAAATCCAGATTATGAAGCAGCATAACTGTGATGAGACAGATCTGAGGTCAAGGAGGAAGTCAGACTGGGTTTTGTGGTAAGATAGGTAAAGATAGTGAGGAGAAAGAGAGTTGGTACTAAAGGTAATCTTGCAGCCAATGCATTGCAGCTGTGTTAACTATTCTAGAGTGGGAACAGCCCTGCTCTCTCAGCTATGGGTGTGATAAAGAGTGAGCTGGCTGGGAGGGGTTTGGTTGTAGTTGGAGTCAGATGGAGCCTGCTGCTGTACTGTGCACACCCAGGGGCAGGAGGTGGTGCAAGGGACAGATCAGGTAAGACTTTACACCAGGGACAGGTGGCCGGGACAGGATGGAGTCAGCTGGTGCTGTGAGAAGGGAGAGAGAAGGAGAACTGACTGACAGCTGCTGGCATAAATAGACAGACCCTGAGAGCTGCTTGGAGATGCTTTTGGGAAATAAGATAGAGACTCTTAAATAACAAGGTGCTGATGTGTGAAGCCTTCTGATAGATATGAAAGACTGATAGATAATAAAGTCCTGATACTTAGAGCCCTCTGGAAGTTTTTAATGAAGCRCTTTGTGTGTTTTGACYGACTCGACTACCACAGGTTTTTTYCCATATGTTCAAAAGGCATAATCATTGTCACAATTAGTGCTGCCTGTCTTAGAGATAATGTCAGTGCTTCATGAGTTAGAAAGACTGGACCCTACGCTCTTTACTCTAAACCTGTGGGATGAATTAAAAACATAAAGAGAATCTGTGGGAAGCAGGGATTATTCTGCTCATTTTCAGACATGTGAAGTGGAAGTATGATCATGTGAATTGTCTGCTGTTGTCCTTGGAATCAGAGGTTTGGGAGACAATGTTAAATTTTTCTCTGTGATTAACATCCCTAGAGTAGAAACCTCACCATCCTAACTGTAAAGAATTTCTTCCTAATATCAAATCTAATCTTATCCTCTCTCAGTTTGAAGCCATTACCTCCTAATCTATTGCTATGTGCTGCCTATATAGTCCCTCTCCAGCTTTCTCATAGGCTCCTTTCAGGTACTGRAAAGCTGCAATGAGATTTCCATGAGGCCTTCTCTTCTTCAGCCTGAAAATTCCAACTCTTTCAGCCTGACTTCATGGGAGAGGTGCTTGCACCCTCTGGACATTTTTGTCTTCCTCTTCTGGACCCACAGGTCCATGTTCTTTTTATGCTGGAGGATCCAGMGTTGGATGCAGTACTTCAGGTGACCTCTCACAAGAATGGAACAGAGGGGCAAAATCACCTTCCTTGACCTGTTGGCCATGCCTCTTTAAATGCAGCTCAAGTTAAGTTTGCTTTCTGGGCAGCAAATGCATGTTGCCAGCTCACAACAAACTCCTTGTTCCCAAGTCTTAATCCCTAGGGCTGTTCTCAATCCATGCTCTGCCTAACCTGTACTTGTGCCTKGGATTGCTCCAAGCCATGTACAAGACCCTGCCCTTGGCCTCATTGAACTTCATGAGATTTGCATGAGCCCACCACTCAAGGCCGTCAAGGTCCTTCTGGGTGGCATTCCTTCCCTCCAGTGTGTTGGCTACACTTCACAGCTTGCTGTCATTGGAAGACTTTCTGAGGGTCCACTCAAYGCCACTGTCCCTGTCACCACCAAAGCTGCCTAAAAAAAGTGTGCTGTGCAYTTCCCATATAGATGGAAATGGGAAAGGAGAATAAAGACAACTSCTTGGTCAACCCATCAGGCAAAACACATTTAAAATTAAGTGCTAGAAATAGTATGTCTATTCTGGAAGAAAATAATAGCCTATTTCATTCTTGAATATACTATGAAGTGATAGTTAGTCAAAGCTGTATAAAACCTACTATAAATTTTTTTAACCTATATCTACATCTGCCTGGCCTWTTTCTGTATCTACTTAAACATATCTATCTCATATAGTATGTAGTTTGCATCCATCTTTGATGATATGTAAGCTTTGGATTTGGTAATAATTGAATCAGACAGAAAAGGGGACACTTTTTAAGGTGCAAACACAATTAATTTAGGACATTTGAACATAATTAAATGTTTTATTCCATGTATGTTTGAAGTTTCTGAATGTGTTTATTCTGCAATGAACTCAAAGAATGCTCATATGGCACTAATATTAAGGCTTGCAATAATATATTTTAACTGCAGAAAAGAATCTTTTTATGACTTATTTCACTGATATTTCTCAAAAGCTTAGCTTTTAACAATGGCATAATATTGGCTTATTAGAAGGGGAGAGACTTTCAAAGAAACATTCTTCACATGCTCCCTCTTTAAAAGCACTAAATGGTTTTTTCCAGTTTCATGTAAGACAGCAGATGAATTAGGCATTTATTTGGGCCCTAAATTCTAATTTTTGGCCAGCTACAAAATGTCTAAATGCTTTCTAAAGTCAGTATATTCTGCCTGATTTTTTTTTGTTTGTTTGTTTGTTTGTTTGTTTTTTTTNTTTGGTGCTAGGTGAGTAAGAGTCCTCAGCACAGCTTTAAGGAATAACAGGCTGTGAGGCAAGAACTTTGCATGTCAAACAAATTTGCTACAGACCTCAAGGAAGTAGGGAGCCATCATGCAAAAAAATTTGTAAAGCTCAACTGACTTTAACAGAAATCAATGGGAGGCTTTCCTTTGACTTCAATGGGAATTGAAACAGATGCAGAAGAAGCACTTTATAAGGAGACAAAACTAGTTAATTTAGGATTTTTGTACATAATTAAAGAAGTATTCCATTATTCACATATATGAATACCAACTTGTACCATGTCTTTTATGGCTAACAATGGTTGGATAGTATCCAAATGAAAATTCTGGCTACTTCTGGCTATCTGGCTTAAATGCAATGAAACATAATGTACCAGATTCTTGCAATATCATGTGCATACCAAGGATGATCTTTCTACRTCATATGCAGTTATTTTATGCAGGATGAATTTGGAAAGGTGGGATTAATTAAAGAACATATACACTCTTAGGAAATATATTTATCATACAATGGTGTCAGTGTAACATGTTCAGCAAAAAACCTGACACTGATTATAAGGACCTATGAATATTACTTCATGCATTGCCTAAGCTTGCCCAATAGTCTCTTCCATAACCAGAATACTTGAAGACACACTCTGAGCAGAACCATACTTCCCTCTGCCCCACAAACACTCAGAAACAGATGTGCAAACACATGTAAYGTTGTGTAGTCCTACGTAGTTCACTGAAACTACCATATTTTTACTCAGTGCTTTAGTCMGTCAAAAGTATTTGCCTCCTCCACATGTATGGTTATAAAATAATCCAGTGTATCACTATGGCAGTGATAAAACTTGTAAATTACATGCAGGCATATTTCAGGTATTTTATTTTAAGGGTCCACCAAAGATATTGTTTCTAGGCTGTGGCTGGATCAGCCATAGTGTCACTGTTTCTACRTCCTGTATCATGTTAAATGCAAAGTCTTACTCTTCAATCCAAGTGTCTCACAGCCTTGTCTCCCTATTTGTCTTTATCTCTCTTAACAACTGGACATAGATCTTTTTCTCCCATTGGCTGAAACACTAAAACTTTCCCTGTATTAGGTACAATTGCGAGGAAGCATTTCTATATTTTTTCTCCTGCTGATTGGAAGGTAGTCTCTTCAATCACCTGCAAAGCCTCAGTCACCTTTCTTCAAATCCTTATTTAAAACTTTCTTATTCTGATTACTTAAAAAATAAATAAATAAAAGAACCCAAACAAGTTTCCAGAAGAATATGGCTGCCTGAGTGCAAAGGCTTTGTTATGGAAATAAATTAACTAATAAAAAAAAGCGCTACTTTTTATTTTCTGGGAAACTTAAAGTGTATTGGGTTGATTTGCATACTGAAGTTTGAGATCCATACTTTTTACTTCCTTCCTGGGCACAGTAGATCAACCTTAATGGGAAGTGTCAGTCAACAAATGTTAATGTCAGAAGAAAGGAGACGTTATAAATAGAAAACAAGGTACATATTTATTCTGATGGATTTGATGGGATATCTTCAGAAGTTGCATTTTGGTCTCAGCTGATAATATTCCTTTTGCTGATCTCAGTGATCACATTTGCCATTGTACAGGAAGAGACATAATTATTTATAATTCCTGATGAAATAAGAACTACATTTACTTATTTTTTTTATAGTGACAAGATGAACCATTTAGTCAGTGCTTAAAAAATTCCAGAAAAGAGCAAAGCCCTTAAGACTTTTTTTCCCCCAAACTTAATTCAGGATGATATCAGGATTTAATACCCTACCTTCAATCTAACAAGGGATGGTTTTGCAGTTACCTCAATGTTTGCAGGGCTGTGTGACTCATGACCAAATTGCTTTCATGGTTGGGTTGCATTTACACAAGTCAGCGTGTGAATTTTACATGCAGATCAACAAGATGGGACAGATTTAGGTGTGGGCATATTTATGTAAGGGATTTGAATATGGGCATGGAAGAGCGGAAAGCAGAATATCTGCACTGATGCATTTGCTACTTCAGGCAGAAATTGCTCACAATTATACTGATGAAACTTTAAAGAGACTAAATTCATACAAGGTATTAAATAGGATTTTGTCAGAGAGTTTGTGGTAGAAGAAGCTGAAAGCCAGTGACATCCYAAATCCTTAACTAAATATGGATTGATGCCATGTGTTAATCCTTCACTTACAGCAAATGATGTGGACCTCATCCCAAAGATGGCAAGCAGCCATATTAGCCTCTCCAGTGAAGAACAAAATGCCACTGAGCTTTAGAGTGTAAAGCGAAACTACATGCATGCAKTTCAAAGAGAAATAAAACACAGCACATTTTGCAGTGTCTCCTACTAATGCAACACATGTACACAACGTGGCATATTGATGTGACTGACAGGAGGGAGGTGGCTCTTAGGTACACACTGAAAATTCATTGCTTAAGAGATGAGGGGTGGACACAGAACTTAGGTAATTAAGAAGATACTGCTTAAAGGACAGGAAGATGATGAAGAACCCAAGGTAATATAACTCAGAAAGAAAGGAGATTGGACAAAGAAAGGAAATTGAGTGTCAAGCAGACTTTCCCATGGTGAGCCTGTGCTGGTTGTGAACAATGCCTGCATAGGCTTTCAGRCTTTCCAGAACTCACAGAATAATCTTCTTCATTATTCTGCCAAGCACTGAATGGAGACTGATAGGCTTGTGGTGACCAGGGTCACCCCATTTGCCCTCATTGAAGATTGGGACATTTGCCAGCTTTGAATCACCTGGGACCACTTAGATCCCTTACACTCTTGAAAAYCCATTGAGAGAAGTTTCAAGATGACATCTGCCAGATCTTTGAGCACCCTGAGATGAATCTCACCTGGCCCCATAGACTTACAGGGAACCTGCTGGGGCAGCAAATCCAACCCCCTTTTGGGCCTTGGTTGGGAGTTTCTCATTCTTGCAGTTGYGGTTGGCCAGCTCAGGGCTTGGGGGGTGTCCTAAAGCTCAGCATCAGTGTTGAAGACCAAGGCAAGGAAAGCATTAAACATCTCTGCCTCGAATTTGTCCCTGTTTGTGAGGTGATTGTGCTCATCATGTAATGGGCCAATGTTATTTCCTGACTCCATTTTGCTATYAATATATTTTTAATTTGATATTTGTCCCCCACAACCAAAACTGATCAGTCTCCTAAAAATTGCAGCAACATGGGACCAAGAAAGCTTTCTGGATCAGAGTCCAGTCCCTTTTTTTATAAGTACTACAACATGCAGTATCTGTTCATTGGGTTAATACATCCCTTATAGTCCAAATGTTCCAGCTGATAAGGATGTAATACAGCATATTCAGATTTTGTACACTTTTATTTAAAATTAGTATTTATCAATCAACACACAAACACATAGGCATGGAAAATACTTCCTTAGCAGGATAAGGTATGCCAATAAACTTCAGTCAGAGAAGTCTGAAATAAAACTCAGTGCCAATTTTATCTGCGTTCTTTCTCTAAAAATCATTGCATGTTTGAGCCAGTATTGTTCGCAGGGGAAAATTGCTCTTGCGTGGACTTCTGAAAATGAAAAGGGATAGCAGTGTTTTTAAAAAGAGTGTTAAGAAAGTCTTGTATGTAAATCACCAGGAACATGTGCAAGTGTGTTTCTCTATCCACATGTATGCTAATGCATGTGACAGAAAGAGAAAGGGGGCTGAAAAAGAGAAGGAGAAGAGAATGAGAGAGGATGAGAGCTTCAAAAAGGGCATGAGCCAACATCTGAATGCTGAGAGAGGAAATAATGAATTCTGAAACCTTTGTGGTTTTTTTTAAGCTATGCTAGCTGGAAGAATGCTGATACAGTTTTATCTGGGACTCTGCATGTGAACATCAGAATCTGTGATGGTATTTTAGACTGGTCTTAATGGATAGCTGAGTTTTACAATATCTATTAATAGTTTATGATATACAGAAAAAGACTAGAAGAAGAAAGCCCTGTTAATGTACTAGCTTGGTWTGAGAAGAGATACAAACAATAGAAATCCCACTAAATTGATTTATCTCATTTAAGTAGGATCTGGACAGCATAGTTTAGCCCTGTTGAAGATTGGGTTTCTGGTTGGTACATGTGTTTTGTTCCAACTCTCTAAGTATCAGGATAGTCTTCCTTCCTCTTTTTCTGCATTACAGCAATCATATCTGACATGGATTTGCCATTATTTGTAAACCATGAAGGAGCTTTAGCATAGGACAGAAGTCTGGTGCCTTGAAATTTTAGACAGACTTTAAGCAAGTGTGTTAGTGTAATAAAACATTTCTCATGAACTTATGAACCTGTAGCTCTTACAGACTTGTCTCTCATGGTTTACTATATAAATGGTATGTATACTTTCCTTGCTAAGTATCTGTCAAAATGATGCATATCTTTCAAATAAAATATATCTCCTGATGCATCTAAATATATGTCTAAGAAGGAAGGAACATGCTAAAGGAGAAAATTTATCTACGTGCTTTAAGTAGCATTTCTGAGTGCCATCTATCCCTCTTTTCAATGAAAGAAAACAGTGTTATTTAATCAAAGGCCTCTGTTATCAACAAAATTCATATAAATTCACAAGCATTTGAGCAACAAGGTTTTCCAGTCACTCTGATCAGATTGCCACAAAGTCACTGTGACATACTGCCATGGAATTTTCAGTGTGAGTATGCTAAATTTTGACAGAAAAACTATTTCAGGAAGCTAAAAAAAATTCAAAAGTGATGGCTGCTCTTTAATGCAGCTTTCAAATTTTAATCTTAGGTTCCCAAATGACATGAACACAACTGTTGAGTAATGAGAGAGAAGAAATTTTTAATGAACACTTAAAAAATCATTGTTGTAAAAGACCTCAGTTCAGCAAAATGCTGAATCAGTTTTTAAGTATCATTAAAGTAGACAGGATCAAAACAGGAACTTAAGTAGTTTGCAAAGGGGACAGCTTCTGATTTTGGCTATTAACCACAGCATTGTTTTTAAATAATAATATTGTGATGTCATTTAAACTCATTCTCTTAAATAAAGAACCTAAGTTTTTCATAGGAGAAGGAASTTCTGTTGAGAGAGTTTTAATTTTTTTCCATGAGGTTAATAGTATCTTGAAATATTATGATATTCTAACAGATTGAAAAAGAAAATCTTAGAAATTCCTTACAAAGATTTTAAGAAAACAGTAATCTTAATCTTTCTGTTGGTCCAAAACTTTAAAAGTAGCAGTYTTAGTACAAAGATAGCTTTATTTTRTAGGAAGGACATGACAACRGTGAACATATGTTTCTAAAGACATTTTATAATGCCCTAAAGACATTTTGAAATGCCTCAAACACATTGCATAAAACAAATACTTGGTGGAGAAAGATTTCTATTGTCATTTTTGTAGAATGCTGTGCCTAACTCATTCTTGAGTAATRTGACCATCTGAATCTCATTCTGTCTTTTGCTTCAATATTTGCTCCTTCTAAATGTAATATCCTTTGGTCCCTGTTCCTGACCTGTCCCTTCCTATCTCCCCCTTCAGAAGAAAAATATCACTGTCCAAGACAGCAGTTTTCGTGACATATCCTTATCTCACAGGATAGGCTGTGTYTGTAGCTTAAGCATAATAAGCCTAATGCGTCTTTGGGGTGCTAAAATGCCCCAGAAGCCATGTGCCCAGGATGTGTTGGACTTGAGGATGTGCCAGTCAACCTTGCATGAGAAGTGCRAATTCTTCCAGATGTTAAGTGTCCTGTTCTGTGCTGCCACTCCCATTGGATGATCAGTAATCTGGAAATATGGAAAAAAATTACTGAATTCTACATTTTTGCTTGGAGGAAGAAAACATGTCTTGCTACAGACATGGGATGATATGTCTGGGTGTGAGGAGAACAGAGAGTGTTTTATGTAGGTAATATTTCAGAAAAAAAGAAAAAGAGAAGGAAGAAGAAAATAACAGGGAAAAGAAAAGAAATACAAAGAAAGCCAAAAAGGAAAAAAAAGAGTAAAATAGTTCCTTCTCTCTAATACTATGTCATAACTGTCTCAAGAGAAGAATGATCCTCTTGCAAGATCAATTTAAGTAGCAGTTGAGCCAGAGTCACTGTTTGTCCTTGTTCTCAACTTTCTGAGAGTTTTTTCCCCCTTCACTAGGTGGCAGAAGGATTGGATGGCACCTGCCATGCCTTAGGTACTTTCACTGTTATTATCTCTGTAGTCAGAAACCATTGTATTTACACATGCTTAAGGGCACACCTTTCATAGCTGTCTAATCTTTTTCTACAGTGCATGGCTGAATTTTTTCCTGACCATATCTGCAGTTTAAAATTACAGAAGCAGTTCAGAGTAGGTATATCTACCTATGCATTATTATAAGCACATCTTATCTTTCAAAGGACTATTGATAAATCCCAAACTAATTATATGCCATGTCAGCTTTCCCTAATACTACGTGAGATGAGTAGGAAGGAACCAGAGATAATTTCTAGCTTGAGATAGAGAAATATTAAGGAGTTCAGCACAGCACACTGTTCACTGCCAGGATAAGTGTCTCAACTATCACTCACTGTTTCAGTCTGTTGCCTGTCAGATAAATATTAACGCTCTGCTACAAGAATGGAGGGCCCTGAACAGAAAGCTGAGTGCTAAGACTCTGTCATGGCTCTTCTTCAGGCAGAAGGTATAGGGACAAGATGACAAGCATCATCTTGCAGTATGAGCTTCTATTCCTGTGGATGCAGATGATCTGTTCAACAAATCAGACATCCTACAGTACAAATCTTGTAGCAGTGGCTACAGAACTACTTTACTGGTGTGTTTTGGGTCTTAAGAGCAGTAAGAATCCTCAAAGAATTATTTATTGAATATTTAAGAGTGTATATCTGACTTTCACGTGGGGAATACTTAGAAAGGGGGAAAGTATCCAGCCAGTGCTTCCTGGCTTCCACATCTAGGGACAATGATTTAGCTCTGAGGCACACAACAACATATCCAAGGGCTGAGATTCAGCTGCAGGTGGTAATCAATTAATTGTGTCCAGATGTTGACAAAAAAATTCTACTTGCAATCAGTAACACATCTTGAGAATTTGTCAGTGGAGTCTCAAGTCTCATACACAGCTGATCAGTGTATGTGCTTATTTGAAACTTGATTCTGAGTCCTCCACTGATTTCTTTGCTGATATCAACTTGGGTATAAGCTGGTTGTTTAACACAGGCAAAATGATGTTTGAGATGTCATAGAATATCAGAGATGTCCTTGTCAGATTTAGAGATGAGGGACTTCATGTATGAGCATTTCTGAGCTTCATCAAACTTGATGTTTGACATGAGGTAGTCTATGTCATCAGTGCTGCAGACTGATATTTCTATTAATGCTTATTTTCAGTGGAGCAGGATGAGGGAAAACTCTGGCTGAGAGGTGGGCAGCAGATCCAGCAGAGAGACCAGGGATGACGGCTGCAAAGAGCTCTGCATGCTCTAACCAGCTGCAGAAGTGGGTCTGTGAATACTTGGTGCAGTTTCCTCTGGAAAAGGGCTACTATCATGGGACATCCTTAGAATCAGGTCTTGTTTTTCCAAAGGTTTTGGCATTAATAGCTTTGTAACACATAATCCAAATCTTAATGCTAAATGACTATGGACTGCATGTATATGCAATACTAATTATTATTTGGTGATAAAATCCTGGCAGGCACTGTTTCTAAACAGATAAAAGTGCATGTAATCTCTGCAGTGCCTGTAGTGTGGGTAATGTGCAGTTGTACATGTGTTCATCCAAGAATATTGGCAGGTTTGGGGGTAATGACAATGCATTTTATTAAACTAGTCTTGATTTGCTTAAATAGACAACTTTTTCAGAGTCAGAAGTTGCTGCAGGAATGTAAGAATTTCCATTTGCCCTAAGCTTTAAGGATCACAAGAAAAACAAGGGCTCAGAGATGACCCATCCGCAGAAGGCCTCAGTTCTAAACAATACTGAGGGACATTCCTGATATTCACAAAACAAATGAATGTAGTTTGGACCTCCAAGTTTTCTCCTTTTAGTGAATCAGAGTCAGAAAACTGGTTAAAGCAAAGAGTGAAATGTGCTGCAGCACACATAGGAAGTTGTCTTTTTATTCTATTTTCTCTSTGTGTGTGTGTTAGTGCTTGCACTGAATGACTGCAAGAATTGTCTCTTGTTCTTTCAAAAGCAAGTCATTCATTAGGATGCTTTACCTTTACTAAAAGACATGTTTTCAACTTCGGCATGGCCACTGGCCAGAAAAGCAATTTCCTCTTTTTTTTTTTTTTTTTCTTTCAAAAAAAAAGAGGTTGTAAACCATCAGTCTGCATCAGGAAGAAGGATTTCAGTTTTAAAGGTGAAATAATGTTTGCTCCTTTTACTTGATAAATGAAAGAAATAGGATACACTAATGAAAGAAAAAGGACATAGCAATTAAAAATACCAGGAGAGGGTGGTACACAAGTCTATCCTCATGTTATCTTAAAGTAAATTAGCATGAGAGGTTAAAGAAGCCAGACTTCTTTTACTACATAAATTACTCAGCTTTCAGTACAGATTTTACAAGAGCACATATTACTTACCTGAACAACTGATAGTGTGGTATTTATCACATGCTGTCTCCATTTGTAAGGTCATAAATTCCCTTGCTGTGGTTGTCTGTAACTTGTTTTAGTGCTAAGTGTAGCAGTAAAGTGCTGGAAGAAAATCTATAGATTCAGCTCATAATACCTGGCTCTGTTTTATCCTATCTGGAAGGAAGTGAGAGATAAGGCTGAGGTTKCCTAAAATGAGCAGATATAGGAATAATTGCTACTTAGTGTCTTAACTGTCATTTATACATTGATTCCTGGCATTTTAATGGATGAAGAAAGAAAGCTTTTTCTTCCTACATTAAACCAAGGTATTTCAGCTAGGTAGCTCCCCTGAAACTCTTGTCCCTTGCAAGTTAAAGACACAAATCAACAGAAACATATAATTTCAAATGGTAAATGTACATATATTAAGATATATTGTATTTACAGCATATAATTTATATTTAAGTAAATAATAACAATATATTTTTTAAATTACTGTACTGTTTTTACATATATCCTGGTGAAGGTAAAATGCTGGTTTGACAGTCTGTAAATTTCAATCAAGAATGAGGCTTTTAAGTTGTAAACTTTTAAGCTAGAAACTTATCTTTACTTTCTTATATGTGGATCTAGCCTCAGTGTCTGCTTATACCCCAAATTATGTTATGATTATTTTCCATAGTCCTTAATCTGTTTATCAATGTGGTTTTTTTTTTTTTTTTCTTGTAGAGGTTGTCACACAGGTTATGACATTTGAGTTATTTCAGCTTTATGGTGACTTGTTTGTTATACTGGCTTACTTTTGTGAGATAATGATGCTGTCTTAAAACCAGTGGAATATACCATTTACTGCTGATCTAGAGCATACTTTAGACTGTGAGAACTTCAAGTCCAACAAAATTATGTTTTGTTTACAGATATCTCAGTTGATCTTCTAAGTCATCATGAGATGTCTGGAAGTAATTTGCTATGTATACCTTAACAAGGCAGAATCAGATTGAGGTATTATTGGAAAGCAAGCTGTACTGTTCTGTGATTTGCATTTCCCTAACAGGTATGACATCTGCTTGATGACTTCTGGAGCACGGTTAATAATGCTGCTGGCAGGGTTTGCTCTTTTCTGCATTTTGCAGATGTTACATCCAGTGTGCACAGTTTTATGCCTCTCCTGAGGCATTCATTAAAAATCTGTGGTGTTGTGTGCCTGTTGTATATTATGTGCTACAGGACGGAGATGAAGATGACTTCTCAGGTCTTTCTCAGCACTATGACATCTGTTCTTTGTGACAACAGGAGGTCTTCAAGACTACATATATCCTGTTGAACTGAAAAAGAGATTATTCCACTGATAGTCATGTACTACTGCCAAAATGTATTCAAATTTAAAAGAATGGTTTCTATTTAATTATGATATATATTTACTAAACAAACCACAAATCCGTATCAAAATGGAGCAGTTTACATGTTAAGTAGGCTGTTGCCATAATCATCCTGTTTTACACTCATGAATACAGAGTAGAACTCATCCTGTATCTCAGAGATTGAAGGTAGGGCAAATTATTTCCTCAGGGCTGCAGAAAAATGTGTCAAAATCAAGATTCAAAAGCAGAAGTGTTTTGAATAAGATTTATGAAACGAGCCATCTACAAAACTTACATCTTAAATATTTTTTTGCTCARTTCATGGGAACTCGGGTATCTGGTGACATTTGGGATGACTCAGGGACATACTCACGTGCCTAGGAGGTATCACATAGGACCARGGGGATGCCAAAATCCCTCTGATGCAGAACCTGAAAGGCAGCATGATATTCTAAGATATATTGGAATGGGTACCTATGCTCAGGCAGCTGAATCAGCTCTTTGCACATTCTATTCTTTGATTTCATTTAGATTTAGATAGAAGGTTACTCAGTTTATCTGCTGGCAGAAGACAGAGAAATACCTTAAAGTTTCAGTCACATGAGTGATTGCAAGGTGACAATAGTCCTGCAATTTTTTCTTTATTTATTGTAGTCCTGAGAAGAAAATCTGAGAACCTGTTGCCAGGACTTCATAACCTACATCAGTGAACAACTGCCTGAGCAYAGATGAGCTCTGGATGGGCCCTGGTCCCCTGATTATGCATCCTACACTTCTCTTCCTCTTTAATGCATGTTTCTCATTCTTTTCATGGTCACTGCCTTGGTTTAGAAAGGGTATTCTCCAGTTTAATACTCCCACAAAAAAAATCACATGCCACTCCTCCTCCCCCCGACTCCAATTGGAGGCAAAAAAGACAAAGATCATGGGTTGAGATAAGAAAAATTTACTGGAAATGCAATGAGATAGGAAAATGAACAATAGCAGCAAAAATATTAATCATAAAAAGTATAACAAAAGAAATGATGCACACAGAGAAACTGTGTGATAATAGACAATACTGGACAGCTTCCTTCATCACATTTCTTGACCAGATGGAACCCCTGCTCCCAGGAAGATACTCCCTTTCCCCTGCCCCTGGCAATGAGGTGAGGTGGTACAGAAACCACCATTTCCTAGCCATGCCCCTTCCTGGCTACCTCCTGGCTGGAACCAGGACAGTCACACAGGGGCAGGGAAAGTAGGATTTGATGTGCACTTGACAACTATGACCAGTATGAAGTTGGGATTTGGTTTCCMTAAACATCTCAGGCTATCATCAGACTATCCTGCCTGGATGTTGAGACAGAGATACAGCTACAATTAGCTGCAGAAATCAGCTTTACATAGCCTGTGACAATCTTTGATCTAATCCAATGCAATTTTTACTTGCTGTTTTTTCCACAATGTCTTCAAAAACTGAGGAAGGTACTAGAGACTTACTTTAAAAGAAAGAAAGGGTAAAAAAAATGGAAATTTCTAGAACATTGAAATTACAGCTTTGTCATACCCACAATTGTGAGTCTACGGTGCAGAAGGCTGCTGATTTCAGTTTATAACATAAGGTAAAACCATAACACAAGACTACCCACACTGGGTTAAATTAAGGATTTATCCTGCTGTTAGTTTTGAGTGACATTAGACACCTTGGCAAGAATATGACAAGCAATCAAGTAAATGTACTCTGCACTATATTACCTGTCTAAAGCAATCYAGGGTGTCCCAGATGAATGTCATTTATAATACAAAACAATACTTCCAAAGGAAAACCACACAGAGCTGGACAGAGGTGTTGCCTTTTTTTTAATAGCTCTTGATGGATCATCACATCTCTTTTCCAATTGCTTTTTGAATCATGTGAGAAGGAGATATTTGAAAAATCACCTCCTCTTTGTTCTGCACTTGAATTTTGCAGCGCTCATGTCTCTTGGAAGTGCTCTTCAGAGTACTTATAGCACTATTGAGGAACAAAATTTCAGGGTAATCATTAACAAATGGTTAGCCTAAACTCATTTTACATAGGGAACTGAAAAGTCTCTGTGTAGAAATAGCAGTTGGTGTCTTACTGAGCCTGAGCTTTATTCTGTTCTCACTACCAGTCTCCTGGATGACAGGATGCAGGATTTAAATGTTCAGAATAGTGATTTCCGCTGATATGACAAAACTCTTCATGGTGAAAGCCCAGCTGGAGAGTTGCACCTTTTGCAGGAGTCCAAGACTGTGTTATTACTAGCATCCTGAAAGTAATTTGTGACAATAAGGAAAGAAATAGGGATATCAATTAGGCTGCTGCTTCCTGTTTCAACCAGAACACATTCAAAAAACAGATTGTAAACCCAGATCTTTCAGTGTTCTAGTTTAAGAAACCTTTCCTTGCTGATATGTAGCCTCAGGGGGAGGAACTCTTGCAAGATGCTGCCAGTGATCTTTATTAATTCAATATAAATTCATAAAAGAAATTTCTGGGATAATTGGCTGTGTCTTCAGTCCACTGTATTCTTTCTATAGATACAAAACAGATTTATGGCATAAAAGTGCAAAGAGAAAGGAATTAGTAATAATTAATAGTAATAATCTTGTGCCAGATTTTATGACCAGCTCTGGTAAAAAAGGAGTTCAATCACTTTGAATAATGAGGTCTGTCTGATTCTACTTACTGTTTCATAGGTCCTGATGGAAAACTCAAGAACTAGGTAACGAGAATGCATTTGATTCTTTCATTAAAATGGAATACATTTGATAGTAGCATTGTTTCAAAAGAATAATGTTAAAAAAAGCTAAYACCTTGATAAACCTCAGGTTGAATAGTTTTCTAATTTTATTTGAGATCTTCTGTATTAGCTTTCTCAGCTGATTCTTGGATCTCCTTGTTTAGGAATTTCAACCCAGCAAGTTTCTACGTATGTTCTGCCAATGATGTCAATTGCACCCAATAGTAGAAAAAATGGCATCGTTACAAGTCTTCTAAAGCATGCTTTTATCTCCATGAGTGAAGTAAGGCATAATATCTGGAATTAAACTAACAGATCCAGCTGAAAACTTGTCTATTGATGCTGTAAATGTCAATAGACATTTTCTCTTTCCACAGACTTTGTTCTTCTAGAAAGGTGTATATCAAAATGCACTGAATATATTAATATTTTGTTTTGATTCTTTAGGAAGAATAATTTCTACAGCCAATTTTTTAATGTCTTCATTTTATCATATTTATAAAAAGCAGAGAGGATAACCAGCAATATAAAGGGAAGGGAWGGCCTGTGCTCCAGAGGATGGAATGCCTCCTCAAGCCCACCCAAAGGGCACAGATGTATTCTGCTGCAGGGAGACCCTCAGGCCAGAAGATCCCACTGGAATTTTGGTCTTTGTTCAAACAGACCCTGTAGGAACATCCACCTCTCTCCACTCTATGAATATAGGTAATTTCAAAGGCCACCTTAAATAATACTCCAGCCTTTCAAGCTTCCCCCCAGGGAGGATGCATTTCCAAGAGGSTGATTTTGTGCCACTAGTGGTCAGACTTTCATAGGAGAGCAGCACCTGGAATTCTGCAGTTTTTAAACAATCTGCTTTTCTACTCAAGTGCTAAATGGTTAAGTCCCTAGAAAATCTGAAAGCAGGAAGTGATTTATTCAGGAAATTTTAATTGAGGCCTCAAAAAATTTTGAAAAATAACTTTTAATGGAGAAYATTAAAAGTGTGGCATTTTCAAAATTCTTTGTAAGGAATGATACAGGAAAGAAATYTTCAGTGTTTCTCTCTTCAACCTTCAGTGTATCATGAGTATTTTTTTCCTTGCTGTATTGAGGACCTTCCTTTGTCCTGTATTGTGTCTCAGGATTAGTCATATTTTTATACATTCTTGCTTTCTACATTTATTTTACCAATTTGGCAGGAGTATGACAGATCTTATCATGTTTGGCAGGATTTGTTTTGATGATGAATGGCTCTGCAAGTCTTTGCTTGCAAAGTATGACAGTCCACGTGTATACTCTTAGCTCTCACTCTATTTATTAGTTTAGTTGTACATGTTTTCATATAATTCTGTGTATTTTAATGAAGATGTAGATATCTAAAAGCACATTGTGGGAGGGAGGGGTCTGAAAAACAGGGCTCTGTGCTCTGAAATTACATTGAATTTTGAAGTGATAGCAGATACAACCTTTTAAAAATTATTTTCTGAGCAAGATCTTATTTGTGAAAGTAAACAGTACTATTGTAGACACAAAGTTTAAATTATGTTCAGTTGAAAATTTTAYAATTGTTTTCATTTGGCCACTTTCATTATCTTCTATTAGTAATTTATAAATAGGCATGAGAAAAAAAAAATGCGTAAGTTAGGATATCTGGAAAACGTTTATTCTTTTATATGCATACCTAGGCAACGGAAATAGTTTTATTTAAACAAAATAATTCACTCTTTGTTATTTTATGTTTTAGAAATCTGTCATCTTCTCAGGGAACAGATACCATATTACATGATGTAGGCAGCTTAAAGAGACAAAGCAAATGTTTTGTAAATGCATAATCTAAAGTTTATAAATTATTTATGTATACAATCTGATGTGTAGAGTCCTTGCTCATATTTTAGTGACCGCACCGTCATCCCACCATTGCCTTTAATGGAATTTCTTACAGATCTAAGCAYTTGCCAGCATGAACACTCAATTCCATGCTGTCCTTGGAATAGTGGGATAGGAGTCATAAAATACAGTTTTCTTATTGACTACAAATTGAAGTCAAACTGTTGCATAGACAATTGATTTTTGTTGGCTTGTGCAACATTATATTTGTGTGGTGAATAAGCTCTTTTGATCTAGGATTTTGAGAAAACATAGACTGAAATGGAAAACACTTAAATACCAGAAAAAGGTGGTCTAGTATCTTTATTCACTGTTTTGATCTTAGCTTATTAYGAGGATCACTCTGAAATGAAAACAGGCTCTCCAGCAAACTCCTACAATAATCTTTTAAAATAACATCCTCACTGTCAGAAGTAAAAGGATATAACTTTAATCTAGCTGCTTAATTTTCAAAACAGGTTTTGCAAAATCTGAAAAAAGTGAATGAATATCAAGTGAAAGTTGTGCTGTGCTCATGAGTCCAGGTATTTGATGATAATTCATGTAATTACATATTGGTTTGGTATAGTTATCTATGTCATCAGCAAAGATAATAGCTTTATTAGTTCCTCAAACAGCTTCCAATAACGTGTGAAAAGAGCAGTTACATTATCACGTGGGATTTGAGTCACYTCGGGAGGGAGCCTTGAGGTCTCATGAAGTCACCAGTGCATCATTCCAGGAATACTTGGCCAGGTTGGAAGGAGTTTTGACCAACCTGGTCTAGTGAAAAGTGTCCCTGCCCATGGCAGGGGGGTTGGAACTTGGTCTTTGTCTTTAAGATAAAGATTTTCCCCTTCCAAATCGACTGATTATACAACTTTGTGATTTCCTGGAAGTTACAGAAATTAAAGAATACAAAGAATAGGACTGACTGAGGTTACTTAATGTTAAATCTTATTAGGATGGAAAATAGTGAATTAATCACTCAGCTAGGAACAAATATTTTCATAACATAATTAATAAGAATCAGGTTAATATTTTATATTTAGCCAAAGAATGACCCAGTGATGAAAGTACACGGCTCTTTTGAAATCTATTTTCCTGAATTTGAAAGCAACTGCTGACATAATGAAGCAAAAAGTCCCTATTAATGGGTTGTTTGAGGGAAGCCAACAGATGAAATAAAACAAACAAAAAAAAATCTGCTGTACTGCAGACTGCAACTGAAAATATAACCACTGGATAAAGAAAGCTAAAGCCATAAAATTTCTGAAAAAATACATATTTCATTTGTACCAGGAAATTAGAGGAATTATTTAAATTCTTAGAAATAACCCTACCTAAGATATGGATTCTGTACAGAGATAAAAATTATCTTGGCCATTCAGAAAAGGCAAGGATATTTAATAAGTAGACATTTGAAGTCACAGAATATAATCAGATATATTCAGTAAAAAATTTCTGTACTAGAAGTAGAAGAATTAGTTCATATCTTGCACTGCTAATGAAGTACTTTCTGTTTAAWCAGTAGCTGTAACAGACATTAAATGACAAAATAAAGAATGAAACAATTTTGAATCCAGTAGATTTTTTGATTTGTAACCAACAATATTAAAGGCATTGGCAGATGAGGTTTTTGAGACATTTGTGTTGATTTTAAAYACAACATACAAAATGATAGACTTTCCAGGATGCTGAAACAAAGCTAATGCTGTTCTAATATTTTATGGGAAATATTTTACAAGAAATATTTTATGAGAAGTACTTTCTTATAAAGTTTGTGACCYACATAATTATGTCTTCATATTAATTCTAAGTGAGAGGCTCACAAGTGAAGCATCTRCAAAAGAATTAAATGTAGTGAAATCTAGTCAATGTACTTCAGGGATGTTGGTAATTTTTCAATAAATATATAGGCTTGCTTTTCAGGCTGATTATTATGGCAGAAATTTATGCTTGAACTGTATTTGACTTTATTTCATATGACATCTGAAAAATTGCCATATAGAAAATTCAGGAGAGACAGTCTTTCTTGTATCCTTACTTCAAGCAGGACCTTGAAAAGTTTGGAAAAAAAAAGAGAGGTTTCAAAATGGACCTGCAAGCCTCTTTTCACATTTGTCATGCAAACATATCATCTACTTCCACAAAATTCAGGCCTTTTCTTTATAAAAATTAAGCATTTTTGTATACACAGTCTATTCCATGCAGTCTCACTGTAGCTGTTTGTGGCTACAAGCACTTAATGTTGCATTTCTTTCATGCAAGCAGAATTAGACTAACTTGTGAGGGAAGGTGATTTCTAAAAGTTGCTAGACAGGCATGTTCTTCTTCACAGATGAAGAGGACACTGTCTTAGTTCATGAACAAATGAAAGAAATAAAAATCTATAAATTCATCCCATCCATTCCCATGTGCCAGGGTGAACAATAAGAAGTGATCAGATCTATAGTATCTTTAAAGTTTGGGGACCAAGCCTGGTTTTGAGTTGCAGCTTTTCTGTCATCCACCCTGCCCACACACTGGTCTCATTTACACTCTAGTCTGCAGAAGGTCAGCTGGCTCTCTGAGTTCCTCAGGAAATTTCAGGATTTGTGGGATTGGAGACAGGGAAAGGGCAGCAGGGTTCAAAATATATGTAGCTGACCCAAACCTCATGCCTGTGCAAACTTAATCTTGAGCTCAGTGTATCTATCAGTATAGCCAACAAGTTCTTTGCCTCATTTAGCAGTGGGCAAATTTAAGTATTTAATATTTATTATTCACTATTCCACATCTTCTGTTCTTCTTCTTTTCTCCTGGCTAAACTGAGAAGTTGAAATCCCTTTTAAGTAACAGCTGCTCTCTTTAGCCCAGCTGGCACTCTTAAAATAGGGATACTTGGAGAAAACTGGTAAGTCTGTGGGGCTGGCAGYCTTGCACTGATGTGTACTGGGTCTGCAAAGATGGAACTCAGTTTCTGTGCAGAGCTGTTTATCTCTATACACATCTGTCTCTCAGGGATGAACCCTTTGCTTTGGAAAGGCAAGAAAAGCAGGTGGGACTTCAGCAAACTCTATCTCCTTCCTGGGGTCCTCATGGGAGGATACAATTGAACTGACAATAAGAAAGCAAAATGTGCTCTTTCAGAATGCTGATTATTACAAAATAAAGAASTCCATGGGAGCCCAGGGGAAGAGATGCATTTAATCATGTCAGCACAAGGGGCTGTATGGCTGTGCAACATATACTACAAAAGTTGGCTGGCCTTTCTTTGCACCTTCAGCTTCAGMCTCCCATCCAATCCCCCTCTCACTCTTCTGTTATCCAGCAGAATCTGGAAAGAAATCATTAAACTGCATAGCTGTTCCAATAGCAGCTGCTTGCAAGGCGGCCTTGGGAGTCCATGTCAATTCCTGTGCTGTGCAGGGCTGCTCAGGGCTCTCSTGAGTGTTCCTGGCAGCTCCCCACTCTCACAGCTCCAGCACAAAGTYGTGTGCAGGCTCTGAAAACGAGTGGAAAAAAGTGAAAGTGGAATGAARGGGACAGCAGGGCTTGTTGTATGCATTATCTGTGTGGGACAGAGTTACAGCTTTAGATATTATGGGGCTTCTCCTTAATTTTCTCTTCATGGTGTTCCTGTTTGACATTTTGGGTTTGCCTGATTTTTTTTCTCTTTATCTCTTTCCATCTTCTTTTCCATATTTTCCATGTATCTTCACCTCTTTTTATATTCTTTYCCACTTCCCCCCTTACCCTTCTATCTTTTAAAATCCTTCCATTTCCTTTTGATTTTAGAAATATTAATTCTGTTTCTCTCAATTTCCTTACACATTTCTTTCCTTTCTCTCTTTTTTTTTTCCTGTTGTTCTTCCTAAACTGCTTCTCTTCCTTCCTTCTTTGCCTGATTTACACATTCTGCTGTATTCTACACTGCCCCCTTCTCCCTCCCTTCCAAATCCCCTCTCCATGATTCCCTATCTCTGGTTGCAGGTGCTGCAGCTGCGGCAATCTGAGACACTCCAGGAGGGGTGGAGTGGGGTGGAGGGTGGTGATGATGAGGAGGGGCTGTGCCACATGTATTCCTCCCACCCTGCAAGCAAGAGGAGGAGGGTTCTGCCTGTGCAGGTCTTGGGACAATGGTTCCTGTCAGCAGGATGGGGGAGTTTTATTTAAACGTGGGAATGTCCCATGAAAATTGAGACATCTGGCACCCTTGCATTCCACGTCTGACTTCAGTTTCATCTGCTGCCCTTATGAGTGTCATAAACAAGGGTAATTTCACGAGCCATAGGAGTCAGAGTACACAATGGTTTGCACTGCAGATGGAATGCTTGCCTTTAAAAGGACTGGGTCTTGCAGAGTTGCAGAGATTGAAGCTTGGCATATCCTGGAAAGGGAAACATGAAGTCAGGGGTGAAAGATTTCACCAATGTCATCACACACAAAACATTAAAAATATTGCAGTCGTAATTTAAAACCAGAAAGGGAAGAGATCAAAATATGGAAATTAGAAAGAAATTACACAACATTAATATAGGAGCTATTGTTCAGTACTGGTCTTAAGCACAAAATTGTAGGCATTGCATTTATGTGTCTAAATTAGCAATTTCACAATGATCCGTCTAGAATTAGTGAAGACATCTCAAGGAGATAATTCAGAKCACCTAGGCTGATACTCTGTTTTTGCTAGGACCYTCAAAGGGTGTCTCTCTCTTCTAGTCTGGTCTGGCTTTGCTTCTCACCACACCATGGTTCCAGTTAGTCTTCTTTCCTGCTGTTTCAATGCCTCAGATTCTGCATAGCTTCCTGGAATATTTTTTCCACAAAAACAGGCAAATGGATATTTTGCTGTATGTATTTGCTGTTCTGGTCTTRCCCTTTACTTTGAGACCACTGAGGCCATTCCCTCTGTGTTGTAACAGTGGGTTGCTTTGCAGGTACTCATGAAATTTTTTGGCCCCAGTTATTTTGTGATTTGTAGCCACACTGCCAATCTCATAACCAGCAGAGGGAGTGCAAGTTAGATCTCTCAGTGCCCATGGCTGTTGGTGCCCCTGCAAGGAAATGGCTATAGTGTAAATAGCAGAATGTGTTCATTTAAACAGAAGAGATAACATGATAGAGATGAGCTGCCAGATGGATGAGACTAGTTGATGAGAGGAATGTTTTGTCTAAGCATTAAGAGGATCATGTGCACAATGTCAGATGAAAATAAACTGGCAAGAATTTAATTAATATCATCTGCTTAATCCAGATTTTTTTTGTTGTTGATTTAAATCAGATTCTTGAGCAAAAGTTTATGTAAACAATGCCCCTGATGCTTTCAAGAGTCTGTACTTCAAATTTTGCCTCCAATGGTACAGCTTAGGGGCAAAAGGGCAGCGGTGACAGAGGCTGCAAAGGGGAAACAAGTTTCTTTCTTTGGGAACTGCATTCCTTTTCACAATGATTTCCCATCTTCTGTATGGGATAGAGTTAGCTCTTCTCAAAAAGTCATCTCCTTTTGTTCAGAGACATGGTATATATTACAAATATGAGATGACAAAAAGACCTGCAGACAGCTCATATGATCTTCAGCTCTAGAAATTTTTCTTGTATACAGGGCCTTGAATCCATTTAGATGGGTTTAACTCAGCAATATTTCCTCTGAGCTGAGTACTGGGTCCCTATCAGATAGCTGTAGTCATGGCAAGAACAAAGTACATTAGGTACCAGGAGCTAAATTTTGCCTTGGGGTTTGTAATGCCTGGTTCTTTAACCCCTTTACTGGGCTATTAACCAAAACATAAACTTGTCCCATTTGATCAGTATATCTAGCATTTCCTTTAGAAGAATGTTATAGTAGCAAACCCACTAGGGCACGGAAAAACTGAAGCCTGGAGGCAATAGAGCTCTAATAAATCTAATGACAAATTATTTTGACAGTGAAATAATGTATTTTCAATACCACAGATAGGGAAAGTCAGTTACTGGGGCCAATGTGGTGGTTGACCAAAACTCTGATAGCACACATGTATTTGAGACACTTGCTAAGGATCAGAGACCTATTGAGTTTCCCTTAAAAGTGCAGAGATCTTCTTCAGACATGGGCACTTTCTTACCAGATATCCATGGACTTCTGTGTGACCATGACATGCAAACAAAATATTTTATTTATTTCATAGGAAGAGAACTGTATCAAGTTTTTCCTTTGGTTTCTCTTGCTCTTCTTAGCCTCTGATGCCTTTCTACAGAATGATCTGGGAGGAGATATTTTTTGGTAAATCATTAGTCTGCAATATTCTTTTGTTCCAATAGATTCAGTGGCACCATAGTTTCTCTTGTTTCAGTGAGATTAATGCAATGGAATRGTGGAGTGAAGAAGCTAATGAAACTGCTCACAAAAGGTGAGGTTCCATCTGTCCCACACAAACAGGCCCTGAGCAAACTTTCATATGCTGTGAAATACTATTCAGTCAGTGTTTTTCTAACTGCACTATGCTGAGAACTGGCTGATTACCCTGTGCCATCTCTCCTTCCTGYTATCAGCTGCTAAATTGCATTACTCATATTTTCCTAATATTTATTTTCTCTATGAGTAATTACTCTATGAGTGCAGGGGGCTTCACTTGATGGTAAATATCTTTGTGAGTCTGTGGTACTCACTGTATTGCTTATCCTTTCCCTAGGTGATTTGGAAAAAAAGATATCCATAACACAAATTAAATTATTATTCCATTTTATCTTTCAATAACATGCTAATTATAAATTAACTGCCATAAAGCACTCTCTCCATCTCTCTTTGATCTCCCCATATATTTTGTAAATGGGGAGGATGGCAGAGACAGGAGCTTTCTTTTACTAAGTCGTAAGTACAAGGAAACCAAGGTTATTGACAGTRTTTTAGAGAATGCTAACCTAAATTCATACCTTTGTAAAAATGTATCACTTTTTGGAACAGAGATCMAGACATTAAAGGTTTACTCCCCTGTTCTGTAGCAAGGGGAGTAAGCACACAGTACTGAACTTGATGGAATGTGTGTTTCATACTCCTATAAGCATTCTTCCTGTCAATATTCAATTTTATTCTGATTATGCAACATCTCCATTACAAGAAGGAAGGAAGAAAGGAATCCCTTTTAGCATATGCTATTCCGTGACTCAAAAAACACTTTGTGGAAGAAATTTTAAATATTGCCAGTGAAGAAAATATGCCCATTAATTTTAATCCTCACAAGATAAAAATGGAAATAACTTCTCAGAATGTACAATCTGATGGTTCAATCACATATAATTTATATTCTTCCCCACCAGAAGATTAAAAGTATTCTATGATGTGCGTACACATTTTGTGAATTTTTGTTTGCTTGTTTAGCTGAAGTCCCTCTTAAAATATCAGCTGCTTATATATGATAAGTGACTAGTAAATATGAAAGCCAAGAATCTTAAAGGAATAAAGGAAGTTAAATTTGCACATACCTAATTGAGTGATCATGCAATTTTTTTATTTATTACCTCACAATCTCTYCTTTAAAATACCTGAAAGTAACAGTTCCATTCCTCTTGCTTTCACAGTATTTATTMTTTGATAAGAAAATGTCCTTAATTRTTCTTGAGAAGTGGTCCACTTATGTTTGATTCTTAAAAAAGCTAAAAATTGCAAAGCCAGCACACGAGACTAGGAGAAGGGAAAGGGCAGGGAAGGGTCAATGTAAGAGGAAAGAAAGATGAAACATTGATGTAATAGCCAAATGTTCTGTCCTGTCTTTTTGAGGCTTGAGACACCAAGYTTTTCTTGCCAGCTTTGAAATGTACTGTTAGTCAAACTCCTCTGAGACTTTTGAAAATATATTTTTCAAACCATTTTGMGCAAGAGCTCAAAGCCAGGTTATATTTTTTGTTTCAAACACTTAATTGCTTAATTAAATATTAGAATGAGCTCACTAAGAGAGATGTGAATGTAATACTGATAAGTCTGCCGTGAAAAATCCATTCAAAATTTAAGAACGAAAGTGAATCATTTTCATTTGGGGTAAGCTATTAGTGTCTTGATTTCAGAAGCTGATATCCTTTCAGCTGATGCTGAAAGCCTGTGCTAATTATTACTTTATAAACACTCGGTTACCTGACTGCATATTTAAAATTTATGTTGAAATATATAAATAAATAATATTCTTTTCAAGTATATCTTACTAAGCAGGAGAAATAGAATGAGGGTCTTGTATCTGTTTTTTGAAAAACAGACTTATGAATACAGGGGTACTAGGCTSCCTGATATTTGTACCTGATATTTGATGTAACAGTTGAGCAATGSCAATTTCCTGTAGGCAGTTTGTTCTGATACAATAATTATTACAAGGCATGGCTCTAACTGTAGGCCAGGAAGGGAATTTTAAAGCAGTAGAATTRTTTATCTTGAATGAATGTTATCACYAAMMACATTTAGAATTTCAGCCAAATGCAACTGAAGGAATAGGATACTTTTGTCTTCCTGTTTCTCCTATAGTTACGAAAATGCAGACTTAGATTGTTGAGTGAGGCAACAGGTGTCTAATGCAGAGTTCAACACCTTTTTCTGTGTTTTGCCTTGCTTTCAGGAATCAGTTGCAAGACAGTGATCTAATACACAGAGTCAGACTGCTGTTGTCTAATCCCCCTCTTACTCAGTTATCTTTTCACTGCTGTCTGCAGAGATATATGGCTTCGGTTGAACAGGTGGATCACATCTCTCCTGACTCCTGCGTGGCTTTACATGTAGAATGCATAGAGAATCAAGTCTCTGCAGGCTGACAAGGGATTTGAATCCAGACCCTTGACTTCCTAGGCAACTGCTTTTATAATAAAATTATTATAAAACTTTAGGAAAATTATTTTAAATCCTAGATTTAATGTCTAGATTTATAATCAGTAAAATTCTTTGCACAAGTGTTGGCTTTCACTTTAACATGGATACAAAGGTGTCCTTTCCAGGGTAAGGACCAACCTAGTTTGTRAATTCAGAGTTGAATAGGCACTCAGCTGCTTGGATCAACAAAGAACATATCCTCTTTAGGTATGTGCAATAACAGGATACTTSGGTTTTGGAATAAGTGCTTATTGGGACCTTGGCCAAAGATTTTTGGAGAGTGCTCTGGGACTTATATGCCTGAATCCCATTGAAACTGTACTGCATGGGCTACTGTGAAGTATTGGATTGTATCTTTAAACACTTATGATGTAGAAAACTTTGTATGTTTGAGAAGACAAAAATTGTATCTTTACCTCAGGAATAACTTGAAGACTGGAGAGCTTCAAGAACCTCTCAGAGCCCTTTCACTGAAAAGCCTGAATTCAGGCAAGCTATGCATGCCCTGTCTACCTATGGAAAGTGAGTATGTTCCAAAGAAGGCTGCTGTCAGTCATGTCTTCTTAATGTTGCCTGGATGATATTGTCACTAAAACACATAAAACACAGGAAAGGAGTCATACTCAGGACAATTATCTATATATTTAAAGTTTCATTTGTGGGGKTTTTTTTGTTTGTTTGTTTGTCTTTTCTGTTTTTCTGTTGTTGTTGCTTTGTCTGAAGTTTGAAGTTCTGACTATAATGCAGCTTTCTCCCATATTGAGCAGGCAATTGCTGGAGCAGGTAACCAGTGTGATAAAGCAATTTCTATTTCACTACAGTGTGAACACAGAAAACTGACTATCTGTAAGTCATTATTTCCTGGGACATATTCTCAGGCCTGRCACTCTCCAGCTAAAGGGGGAATGAGGTAGAATTGCAATACCTAAGCTGAAAATTATCATCCTGAGAATCCTTACCTTATTCTTCAATTCTATACTCCTGACTTCTACACTTCTTCCTGTTTAGTTTTTCTTTTTGAAGCATTCTAGAAGCCTCACCGTCGTGATTTTTCTCTTTCTGTATGCTGGGAAAGAGGGAAATCTGGAGCAGATAAAAAAATCAACTCTGTAAAAGTTTTTCGTGGGGTAGCATGATAAGAAACAGAAAAGTGTTTGTTTTCTGTATAATAATTATATTGGATTTTGTTATGCCTACTGTAAAACCACAATGATTTATGAGAAGAAGCATTTTTGCTACACAACAACAAGCTAAATGTTTCCCTGTGTGGGATAACACAACGCTTTCTCAGCTGGTTGAGTCTACGGGGCCATCTACATTTATCACTCTCATAAAGTCCCCTGAATAAGTAAAAGCTCCTCTCACCCGCTCTTGCCTGTGGCTTTTAAACAGGAAGGAAGTATCATTTTCTTCTGCCCTAGCACAAAGAGAGCTCTGAGCATCTAATTACAGCTTCTGTGAGCAAATGGAACCAGAAAAGCATTTCCCTGTAGCTAAAATGCCTGAGCAGAACTCGCACTCTCTCAGTTTTCCCAGACTAAGGTTGAAAATCTGCTCTCTAAATTATTCCATTGCTTTACAGAGGAAGTATTAATTACATTACTGCAAATGTAGATTGGGGTGGGATGTAATTACAGGGTCGGCTTTGTGTCTGTTGTCCAACAGAATTAGGCAGGAAGTGTTTGCAATGCCAGCAGTTTCAGGTGTTTTGCAACCTATTATATTTGCTGGTTCTCACCAGGTCTCACAGATGGATCAGGTGACTCTCTGCTGCCCGATTGTCTGGAAAATCCACAAAGCTGCTATTACTACAGGTTCATGGCTTTTACAAGGCTGATGGGTTTAGATTTTTAGAGGAGGAAAAGAAAAAAWGTAAAAATCCATTCTTCATTCAGCCCTTGCCAAATTTTGCTTTCTTCCTTTAATCAAAGATTTATTTTTCTGTTTGTTTTCAAGTTTCCTAGTTCTAAGCCTCTTTTTTTTGTCCATTTTTTCTGCTCATCTGAGAATATCTTTCTTGTTATGGGGAGAAAATGGCTGTGTGGGCACAGGAAAAGCCATCAGGCTCTGCAATAGGAAAAAACAGTGGGCACCGGGTTGTCATGACTGGGCACCATACTGGGACATGCACTTGACTTCCAGTTTAGTCACAGCATGGACTTATTTTCTGGAAAACCTCTATTTTTGTGGCTTGCGGGTGGTAGGAAGAAAATCAAACTCCTGTACTCTTCAGTTGCTGGTACTGTCACCAGGCATAATTTCAGCCTKAGCTGAATGAACCAGAAAAATGCCTGATCACAGCTCAGGAGTGATAGAGACCAGTAGACACCTTTGTTAAGGATTCCTTGTGTAGGAGGGAGAGAGTTGGTTTGTATGGAGACAGGCAGTTCTTTCCCTGGGTGCAAATGGATGGTCTGGGGCRTAGTTAACTTATTTGCACAAACATGATCCATGAGTTTGGATATATTTAACTTCAGCTCTGAGCAAGTGGCTGGCTGTGTTTAAACATGCTTTCATCAAGAATTTGGGATGACTGTTCATCAGGGAAATAGATTTTTAAGAGGCAGTTCTCTGCTATTTGACCAGTATTTGCTTCTTCATAAARCCTGTTTGTACTGACTGCTGTGCATGAACAATTTGCTCTGGTCTGTAGAAGTCTAAATGAAACTACCTCATCCACTGAAAGCAAACAGAGGGAAAGACAGTAAGATCTCTTCATATATCTTCTTTTGGATCAAACTGTGTAGCTAATGATACCACCACTGCCCTCATCTGTGTGTTTCTGCTGTTGTGKTTTGTCCAATGAGCCACTTCCACTGAACATGTAATTTTGTCTGACCATGAACAGTCAAACTGAGTTTGCCTGCCTGTTGCAGAAATGCAGGGTAGGGGGAAAATGGCAAGAAGCAACAGGCTGGGACTTGTAACCAGGCCAACTAACACAGTTATAGATGAAAAAGGAAATAGCAAGCACTGTAAAGACACTGCAACCGGCACTATTGCTAGTTCTTTTATTTAGGGAGAGAAGTCCTAAAAAGAAATATTCTGGTATTGTGGTTTTATCCAGTTYTGTAAAACCTTAAGTTCAAGCTCAAGGCTCATAACACATTAATTAACTTGATTCTTAGAGCAAACATTAGAACGTTGTGGAATGCTCAAGGTCCACCCATTTCTCTATGGCATTTATCTTTAATAATATAAACATTCAGAATATACYGACATCAATTTGTCATGACAAAGTCTTTGCATACAGTTTTCAGTTTTCTATRTTAGCAAAGATGGAAGACATATATTAAGTTTCTTTTAGCCCTTAAGCTTAWATAAATATGAAAGGTAGATGCCAAAGCAACTTGTGCCTTCAAAATTCCTAAAATAGATAGGATAGCTATTACGTATGCACAGCCCTGATGAATGCCAGCATTTAAGATGTATATTCATGCATATACTGTGGCTGGTGTAGTGAAGTATGGAAAATATTTACATTCATTCTTGAAGAAATGACCTTAATAATTCATTTTGGACTCCACCTCTCCTGAGTTACAGTTGCCTCACTTGTGGAGTATTTTCCATATCTTGGAAAGACCCTAATAAATTCTAATACTTTCCTAAGTGTGGAAATAATTAGTAGTTTATGATGTCACAGATTTGCAAACTTTTTTCATAGTTGTGGTTGCAAGAAGCACATATTTCCTTTCTGTTGCTTAGCTTTAAATTTCTTTCGGTTATAATTAGGGCTTTTTTAGAAAGATGCAGCATTTGTTTCAGATATGCTTGGAACTAACTGGAAAACTTWTATGAAAAAAAGAAAATATCCATGAGATATCAGTGATAAAAAGCACAAATAGTTTGATTTWAAAGATTGATATATATTGTATTTTAAGGAATTATTCTAAACATGACTTTTCTACCTGGCAAGGGTCACATTTGAAACAAACCAGTAGAGTCAACAGCAGATCATCACGCTAAGATTTTACAGACATTATTAAAACATGCTTTTATCACTAAACAGCTTTGCAAATTACTGGAACAAGTTTAAAAAWATCTAACAGTTGTTAAAATGTGAGRATTTCACCYAAAGAGTGSRGATTYTAGAGTGAGGATTGYACCCRAATTTAAGACTGAACAATGCTGAACTTCACTTGGAATGACGTTCAAAGCAGTTTTAGATGGGTTTTTGTTCACGTGCAGGTTGGATCTGAACAATTAGGCATCTCTCCAGCAGGGATTCCAAWGAGTGCAATTGAAAACTTACTAAGAAAGCTTAGGGCAGAGTAGGGCAAAGATTAGAAACAAATGTTATGGGATAAAGGCATTCACCAAAAGAGTAAAGATTATATTCTGACTTGGTCAATATATATGRTGCTAACTGAATAAAAAAGGCAACATTCTGTTCATATCTAGTCTGATTCTCATMTTTTTTCACATCTGGAACTTCCTAAAAGTCAGCTGCAGATGAGAGCGCTTCAGCACAGAGTGTGTTACATTTTCAGCATTCCAGAAAGTGGTTATTTAGCAAAAGAACTTGCTGGCTGCTTTGCACACTTCTTTTGCACACAAATTAGTCTTTCAAGTGCTTAAACACTTCCTAAAATTTAAACAGATRTAAGCTTACTTAACAGTTTCAGGAATGTCAGAAGTCATATACATATATACTAAACTTTAAATCTTCTGTATATGTTTCTTTTTTGAAACATTATCTTGATCTATGAATTTGTAGATTTGTATTTGTCTTTCTCTTCTTGCATTTGATTTTTACCCATCCTCTTCTCTTCCTCTCCCCAGCTGTCTGTCTTGTTCCTTGTATTTCTTTCTCTCTTTTTCGGGGGGTGGGAAGGAATTGTTTGTTTGGTTTTTTGTGTGTGTGTTTTGTTTGTTTTTGGTATTTTTCCCCAAAGAAGATGAAGTACCAGCTTTTTAGATAGGGGTCAGGTAAGACAGAGATACCAGCCATTCTAAAATTGTCCACATGATTCAATAATGGAATAGCACTGGATTAAAAAATAAAATAAATAAATAGAAACATTAGGAAAATGTGAAAGGATACATGTAATATTCAGGCTACTAAACAAAGACCATCTTGTGCAGCGTGTAAAGAAAACATAATGACTACAACCTGCCCTAGGGTTTGAAAACAATTTACTGAGAAGCCTTTTACAGTGGCTAGCTTTGGAGCCATTTCTAATTAGGTAGCAGGTAATTCAAAATCTGTTTAAGTATGTTCAATAAATTTCCTTCAGAGTTTCAGTGTTATAAATCTGTCATGATGATTTTTTGAATCTTCAGGAATTAACAGATCCTAATCTCAGAGCTACAGCACAGTCATATTTCATGACAGCATGTTTCAAAATGAATATATTTCCATAAGAAAAGTCCCAAGCTAAACTGGACCTGAGAGATGTGAACAGAGTAAAATATTGTGGGAGTGATTCACTCCTTGCAATTAGAATACTGTCATTGTGTTTTAATAGCAAAATACAAAAAATGCCTGAAAACCTTGATTTTAAATATTCTTTTTGATTTTACATRAGGAAAGTATAAATCCTCCCAAAGTATCTAACTCTATTCCCCCTYTTAAATTCTAGACTTCAGTCTGCTGCACTGGAAAATACCTACAAAATTATTTGRTCTGTTTCCATCTCAATGTAAATGCACCCCATATGTTATGTGTGCCTTTCTAGATAAGATATGGCTAGATATGCATAGAACATCAAAACACCACACTGTCCTACTCATTTTCCAGGATGGGGGGGATGAGACATCTTGGATTACAGAGGTACTGCAATGTGTGTCTGAGAGTTATTGTCACAGACAGGCAAGAATGACTGTGGGCTGCCAGMTCAAGTTTGGCAGTGTCCAAAAACCAGGCAAGTAGTACAGAGTTAACCGTGGAAGCGATGAGTCTGTTTAAGCACCATGTCACCACAGCAGGATATTTGCCTGCAAAATGGATGCACTGCCCACAGGTAATGGACAGTCAATTGTACCTGCTGGCCCAGTGCAGTGAAAGCACTCTGTGCYCTGAATGTGTGTGCAATGGAGGCAGCTGAGTGTGGAGTGGAAACTGTTTGAAATACAGAAGATGAAGAAACTTGTAAATAGGGCAGGCAGACTGAAAGTAGGACTGTGCAAAGACAAAAGAAGGAGAAGGAAACAGCAAACTATTTAACCAAAGAGTACTTCCAGGTTGGGAGAGAACAGAATTTACAGCCTTGGAAAAGTCAAAAAGAGGAATTGAAAACAGTATGTAGACAGAGCTGTTCAGAGCCTTAAAAGACAATGAATTTGTGGCACATAATTTAGATGTAGAAGAGAGAGAAAAATGTTGTTGTCTAAGTCCTGTTAACACTGATTTGTTTGTAGTGCTTGTACTTCTGAGTATTTTGGTTTTAAAGACAGTTGGAATGTTGTTAATGTGAYAGTGCTACCTCCTCTAGGGTCTGCTTCTACTAGCAATGCATCAATGCTCTGATAAGTGAGTTCTGACTGTCCATGAGATTTCCATTTTTAGTTCCATCCTTCATTGGTGAGTAATGTTTATCAGTTATTCCTACTGAATTAGGAAGAAGGAAAAAAATCAACAATTGTTTGTATTATTCAACTCAAGTAACTTACAAAAATTTTTAGAAATATAAAAAGGAAATACACCCCATTTTTTTTTTAACAGAACATCTAGAGAATTGTGCTTTGCAAAATGGATTGCATGTTGACAGAWAGCAATGTGTTTTTCAGACACCCTTTTTCATCTTTTTTTCTGTGTCCCTTATCCCAAGAGTGGAGTACACTCTCTGTGTTTCTTCTTGGATAAACTCAAAAACATTCCTCCTAAAACTGCTTTTAGACCCTCAAAGAACATTCCTACTGTGTCTGGAAAAAGCAGAAGTGTCTATAGTGGTATGAATATGAACAGTGAACATCCCAAACTGGATAAAAAAAAAAACCATTCTGAGAATAAAAGATTGARATTACAAAGAAAGAGAAAAGAACAGGGAGTGTCTAAACAGATGGCAGCTGTTTTGCTCACACCTTCCAGAGCTCTATTGTCACACACATGTGAATGGGAGCAGCTGTGCTGCTGCTATCAACATCCRATCTGATGCTGTCTGTCCTTATGAATTTATGTGGTGATTTTGGCCTCCCTGTAGAGAAAATTCTTCTTCATGTGTTTTATTATTGTGAGCAATAGTGGACTCTGCTTTCTTTTTCTGAATATTCTTCCCTTCTATAAGCTCTTCAAGCCCAYCACACTGTCTCAGTTCCCACTTCTTCCATCTAATTTTGTCCTTAATCTCTTCATCACCTGTCTCAGATGAAGAGATGGTGCACGTATCAGGTTCCCCATCTCARGTCTGGAAGCAGTGACAGGATGGCCATCACTTTCTTGGATTGCAGCATACTGAAGGTAAAGAAATTTCCCAAAATGAGACTCAGATCTTGATTCAGTTGCCTTCGCATGCAGTTCCAGTGGCATTTGAACAAACCTATGATATTTGGCCTGCAGAAGACCAAGGTTTCCTACCCACACTGTACCATGCCTATAAGCTTCATTTCAAAATCTAAAATACATGAGAATGATTCAAATGGTACTGAGAACTGAAGTGTGTCYGAGTCAAGTCCTTAGTATAAACTCTGGTGTGTAGTTAAGGCATAACTGTGCCAGATGGTTTCCATTTTTTACTTTTTCTCTTTTTCTTTGGCCTAACATGCAGTGTTTGGTAGAAGACATTTGTGGTTTGTTCACTAACCTGGTTAAGGATATGCTAGTGTCTCCCCTTATAACCTTTGTCAAAAAATATTTAGAGTAAGAAATGTTAATGTTTAAGAGCAGGCACTGGAAATCTAGRATTACTGAAATGTTTCAGAGCTATAGGTACTGCATTGTAGAGTCACCTGGAGAGAAAGAAACATGGACTGATATTCTTGAAACAGAGAAAGAAACTAAARCTCACTGTTTCAATGAAAGGCTTCATCACTTCAGTTTTACAATGACCATTATACACCTTAGCATCTTTTACTAAAAAGCATGTGACCCTAGCAGCTCTTTCAAGGAATGCTTTCGGATGATTACACTCAGAAATTAGTTTTGAGTAAAAATTAATTTTGTAAATAATTTTGAATAAAATCTGCAATTGAGATTTGCCTAGGTTTTGGAGAGTGGATGTGCTATTTAGAATAATTTATTTTTTCATTTCCATTTTCTGATTTTATACAGCTCCTTGATTAAAACACAGAATTTCCTGCTATAACACTTGAATGACTCAAGGGAAACTTTAATGTGTTCTGAATTCTGTTCCAAAATTGTCCACAAGAATGACAAATGCAGAATGTGAAAAATATATTTAGAGCRTATATTTGTCTCTGGACCCTTCATAATTTCCCTTGTCATGCATCACAAGCAGAATCTCAATAACTGAATCAGAGTGATAATGAAAAAAAAAAATACTGACAGGAAAAAAATACTTACAGAAAAATTCTACTGGAACCATCTAACTGAGATAATTGTTTTGAAGCATTTGGGGAAGGATGTGTCTATAACAAAATTAAAATTGGTAATGTTAGAGATAAAATTATAAGTTAGTTTTCTTTGGGAGCCCTTTAAAATGTAAATGAATATGAGAATAATAAACTGTACAAGTTGAAACATTTTATTTATAGTAGCTGAGCTTGAAAGTGGTTCACTTAACTTTTACTACAGATTGCATTGTAAATTTGAATCYATATCTCCTTATCATTGCCTGAATGACTGCAATAGTCATTTGCCAAAGCATGGCTATAATAGCAGGATAGTGGATGATGTCACCTCATGGAATAAAGTCTATTGGCAAAACTAAGATCTCTTGGGGTTGTATTTCAATCCCATGAAAACCTTTGATTTTGAAGTGCTCTACCTACAGGCAAAATAGGTTGAAATGACACCTGAGTCATGATCAAAACATCAGCAGAGAGGGAATCGAGAGTCGCTTTGCCAGGTCTTTCATTCTGGACAATTAGGGGATCAGCTTGCCTTGGTGTAGACTTCATAACTGACAATAAGTGAACACCAAGGGCACAGTGAGGTAGCTAAGACACAAACCTAAAATGTCAGAGAATGACGAAGTGTGAGTTTGAGGCAAAATTCTCATAAATTTCAAGAAAAGCGGTCTAGATGGTTATTGTCAGCTCCATTTGGAGGGGGGAAGACTATCCCAATGAAAATTAAGTAGAAATTGAAATGTTTTAATAGCACCATTGTTAGGAAGGAACTTACTGGGTCGCAGAGACTGATCTCAGTAGGTAACTCATCCTAAACAAAAACCTAGATTAATTTATGCTAGATGTCACCTGTGTTCATCAACAAGTTCAAGATCAAGCAGCAATGCCATCTTGAAAATTAAATCTATTTAGGAACACATTTTGATTATACTTAGTCAAGCTTGCTCTTAAAATTGCTTCAGGACCTATATGAGCCAAAGATGATCTTGAACTTTTGGTTAAAGTTCAGAGATTCTTTGGCTTAGATATGGTTAGAGATCTAATTCTAAATTCAAAATTATTCTATYTGTGACCGTATTTACTGTCTCACTGTGTCAGAGTTCTTTTTTGTTTCTTCTCTATCTCTATTTTATCCTTTATTTATTTACGGAGAGCAGTCATACCCCCTCTCAGTTTTTCTTTTTCTGGATTAAACAAACATTGCTCATTTTAGTCTCTGTTCATACAATAAGATCTACCTTCCTGATCTTTTGTTCCCTGATCTCCACCCTTCTCTGCATCTTTTCTTGTTTAAATTCCTCTTTATTGCACACAGTTTTTCATAATTCCTTTTRCTACATTCTCCAACAATGGTCTCTATATCTCAATGCAATGGAAAAGTCCATCATGAAATCCTGAGAATACATGTAGTTTTTGCTGCTGTTTGTGCAAGTCAGCCTTTTAATCTGAAAATTGCCAGCCAGCTCTAAACTCTGGCACTCTCTGTATTAATTAAACAAGACTGCTGGAACAAAAATAACCAACCAACCGACCAACCAACCAAAAAAATCCCAAAACAAAACTCCACATACTTTACTTTTCTTTAAAGACTGTAATTGTTAGTATTGGGAGAAAAARAAATCTGATTGTACTTCTGGCATGGACAAATGTGTTTTCCTAAAAATCTTTTGAAAATCCAAGTAAATGGGCAGAGTAAGAATGTTACATCCCCACTTGAAGCRGTTTCAAACCTGGAAGACCCAGAGGGGATGGTCAGCCATAGTCATTCTAARCTAAATTACAAGTTCCCTGTGATGAAAATGACCTAATCTATGTTTTATATTCCCTCTGTGTAGYAGAGGATTTCAATCTCCTGTTCTATATTCAGGCCCATATAGAACCTAAGGACGAMGGAGCAAGAAAAAGTTATTAAACAGATGACAATAATTTAGGGCTATAAAGTCATAGATGAGAGTAAAGGTTAACCAATATGCTGTTGGAAATGTTAATGCTTCCCTTTTAACCTATGGCCAAAGCAGTATTAAAGGCATTKTTCTTATCTTTGTCATATTATCCTACTTATACCTCRTAATAAAATATTCATACATGTTTAAATATTGTTGGATGCTTCTCAGATATACTAAATTCCCACGAGGAGCAGTTTACGGATCAAAGGTTTTACACTTTCAAAGTCAACACTTCTACACATCTGTGTGTTGGAGATGTCTTGACAAATACATATGAGAGACTATCTGATACCATTATCTGTGATACTGTGTGACTGAAGTAGGTGAGCCAAGCTTTTCCCTTCAGCTTCGTGTTGAAGGGTAAGATGAAATACTGGCATATATGAATGCAATTTTACTTGGTTGTGCCCTCTTAAGTTAGTTGTTAGTTTTGCTCTGTGTGTTTATTGGCYAGTATGGTTCTCTACCTCCCTTAATGCAAACTCTCATGTTCTTTCCTTTACGCTCCCAACCACTTTTAAAGGCCAAAACCTTACAAGTCTTTCATTCATAGCCCAGCAGGAGTTTTGATTTACGATAAAATAAATCAAAGTTCTCTCATCAGGAGGGTAGAAACTTATGATAAAATGATTCTTCCAGCCCCACTGATGCAGAGCCAAATGCAGTATTTTTCAAATTTTAAATTGCATGTAGTACTTGTTAAAATTGACCCTCTCATTTTTCAAATGTTAGCTAACTGTTTTTTCAGTTGTCTGTGGTAATAATTATCAGCCAAGACTACTTAATATTCAACTTTAGAAATATTTCTTCATCTGAACTGATGGATTTCTTAAAATGCCATAGAATCTACCTTTTACAAAACAACAAATAGAAATTCTGTTCCCTTTTTAGACAAAAAAAATTAAAACTTCCAGTTATGAATTGCAAATAAAGGTAAATATTTCACATTGTAGAGTAGCACCTAGTTAGTTTGACACAGACAAATCAACATGAAGAAGCCAATGTTAACCCTCYGCCTCCTCCAGAAAAGAGACTGACTGCATTTTCTCTCTGCTCCATGGWTGGTGAAATTGGCTGGGTAAGGCAAGTAAATATGCAATTACTACTGAAATTCCTAGCTTGGATGTTCAAAAAGTACTAATGATGTCACAAAGTCTCCTACTCTCAGGATACAGAGGGAGCTGTGACTTTGTAATGCARTGATTCTYGGTCATCAGGGGCTGTTCACAATCYRTCCCCGAGCATATTAAAATTGCTCCTCTGAACTTGTGCATGGTAAGMGTGTAATACTGTAGGGGAATTTTCTAGTTATTAATGAAAATGACAGGCTGGAATTTTAAATTAGTTTCCCATTCTCATCCAATTGCATATGTGAATGAGAAATCATGAGAAACATTATTGTAGTATTGGAGCAAATGGATTTAGGTGCCTATGGCAGACTATAAATTGTGTTTGCACAGGAAGATATGCCAAAAAGGTCAACTGCCAGTGTTTCAACATTTCTCTGAAAAAAATGTAAAAATATCTTGGCTCATCATGGTGAAAMTGAAATATATTTGCCTAGTGAAATGTGAGCTGAAGAAATTGTTCCAGGACTTTGTAAGAGAGCAGGAGAGRAGCAGACAAATCTTCTTTTCTATGCACTTCTGTTGGACCTTTTTCTGTCACTAAGGCAAATAAGAGGAATTTTTTACCAATTATTTGGACAATACTGTATTTTGAGTTATGCTAGAGGAATTTGATGTTTGCATCTCTTTGGGTCAGTGTATCTCCTTCAATCCTCTTTGGTAAGATACACATAAATGTAGATTGGATATCTTGCTCAAATCTAACTTCTCTTTACAGTTTGTGAGGATAGACTGGCTGCTTCATACAGCTGTTTATCCTGAGCATTATAGGTGCYTGTCTCAAGGCAGTAAGAGCCTCTCTCTCGGAGGACACCTCTTTTGAAAGCACCTGTTTTTCAGCAGGGATCAGGGCCCACACAACCAACTTCAACCAGTGGCTGAGTTTTCATGACCAAAAGAGAGGGGAGATGCCCCACYTTGCCTTAGGTGTAAACATAGACCTAGCCTTTTGCAAAATCCTAAATGTCATTAATGAGTGTTGGAAAGCTTATTTACAGTCTTGAACATTGCTATTTGGAATGACCCCAGAGAAGGAGAGTGAACTATGAAAACCACAAACAATTAGGTATAAAWTCAGCAGCCTGTACAGGCCAACTCATCTCTCTGTTGAATAAGTGGTCCCAATATATTAAAGAGGAATATATAGTAGAGTTGGGAAGCACTCACTTGATACATCGTTAGCATGAAATGAAAAATCTAGGTGCACAGGAGGGAATGATTCAGGGACTGACTTATAGCCCCRTACCAGTCTCTTGTAAGTTTGTCTCATTGCATGAGCTGCCATGAAGATAAAGATTCGATTCAGCATGGGCCAGACTAACTGGTCATCCTTTGTTTTGAGAAAGTTATCTTCTTCAGAAAGACACCAGTCACAGCTTTCATACATCAAGGATATAAATGATGGTTCCAACTGGGAAATCAAAGCCAATATATCGTTTTAGTAAAAGATCATAGAATGAAATATAGGGAACCCCTAATTTTTTTAGCTTTTTTTCCCTGGAGTGTTAAGGATTGAATTTAATGATCCATATCTGAAGGACATGCTTGAGGCTGACAAGGTCAGAACTAATTTTACATGTGGTACACAGATTTGAAATTACTCTYCTGAACCATGGAATGAATGATCTATTCAGCTTACCTCAGCAGCAAGGCTTAATGAATAGTAGCAGATTTTCCTGCTGTTCAGGTGTAATTACAGAATCACACAGGTGGCATCCAGTCTTTCTCTAATTTAGTAAAACAAAAATTCTTCCTGTTGCCCCAAAATTAAATGTTTTCTTTCTTTATAATTCTTCTTGGAAACAAAGCAAAACTAAACATTTTCTTTGTATGTGGTGAATGCCTTATATTTTGTGCTGTTTTGCCTAYGGTAAAATTTTTATGCAGAAAAAAACCCTCCAAAACCCAACTTTACCAAGACAAACCTGTTGTGTTGGTTGTAAGCTATTTGTATGTATATGAACATGTGGCTCTTGCTGAGGATTTGCCCATGTATGACTTTAAAAAGGCTTCAAATTCCTGTTTTCTATTTTTAAATGTATATTCAAAATTTGTTTCATCACATACTTTTCCTTTGGTGTAYTAGAGCTATACCAGAGACATCAAGATTTTAAGGAAAAAGAATTAACATCCTATTACCTTTTTTCTACTTACATCACAGAATTGATTTTCAAAATTTTAGCCTGTCTCAACACATTTGCAAATAGTAGACTTGTTCTTAAAACTGCACATCAACTCCTTGCATTCTCTTCTTTCTACAATAAAGGTAAGAAGTGTTTATGCCAAAAATTCGAGAGCTTTGAGTTTATTGAACAAAATGTTTAATTGTTCTGAGTACATTTAGTGCTTGAGGTAAGTGTGAGATGWCTAACTTATTTTTCTAAATCAATCATTTGTTGTGAAATAGAAAAAGAGAGAATTTCTCATTTCACCTGGAAATACATTGGTCTTTTTCCCTGAGGCAAGAGCTATTTTGTMCAGACAGGATTTTTTCTCAATGAAAGCATCTTAGAAATGTACACAGAGTATGATAGTTATATATTGTTCATTTAACTCCTTTCACTTCCTCATATAACTACAGTAGAAAATCTGTCTATACACATGCATAGGTTTTTTTTGCTCTTGATTTTATTCTGTCCTGTTTCAGTTCTGCTCATGGTTTTCCTTCAGATCTKTGAATGGATTTTTGGAAGGGTAARTCATAAGTAAGTTGTCCCTGAAATATACTCTGGCCATGCCTGAAGGACAATGGAGTTCCTAAGAATATTGATGAACTGGCAGGTTTGCACAATGTGGTGTGGAGATGYATGCTCAGATCCTAAAAGGTATATATCAGTGTTAATTCCATTTTGTAGCTGAGCTAATAACCATATCTCTCAACAGCASTAATTAATGTAGGCTCAGTATCATGTTGATGCACTATATTTTCTTCCAGTAACAAAATTAAATAAATGGGTGCTAATTTGTAGGCTTTCAAGCCACATTCCATTGCTATTAGGGTAAGCCTACGAAATTGCAATCTAGATAAATCTATATCATGTAACAAAAAGGCAGAGATGCTACTAAACAAATCACATTTTTAGAGCCAGCTAGGCTGGCAATTTTGGGCAAGTCAACCTGCAATCTGGAACCCTGTAGTGAAACCCTGAACTTGTTATGGGCCACAGCAGAACTGGGTAGACAGTGAAAATAAAATGCAATGGCAATATTTCATAGCTAAATTTTATGAGGCTTCTTCAAGAACAGATGAAACTAAAGCTAAAACAAAAAGCAAGACCGGAATAAAAACTGAGGATCTGGGGTGTTCTTTTTTTTCCTAACTGGTCCAAAGAACAAATATAGGGAGTTACTGTAGAGAGCTGCAGCCAATGAATACTTTTTAAAGAGGTCTGACAATAATTTGCAAAGCACAACTGAGGGAACAAAGCCAACCAAATTAATTCCAAATTGCTTTCTGCTTTTTCAWTTATAGAGATAATTAAGGATCTCTTTACAATTCAGAGTAGATTGAAGGCTGTTTGAGTGACTGGTTGGGGTTCCTGGGAGGCTGTTTTGCCCTTCTGGAGSAAAGCTTATGATGGCCACCTCTCTGACACCCCTGTGACCAGGGAGGCACACAGCAGCCCAGGGTTTTACCACAAAAGGTGCTTTCTGTTCTGTACAAGGAGAGTAGAAGCTGCTTGTAAAACATTGCTTTTGGCMAAAACATTTATAATTAGGCTGGCTTATGAAGATATCTCCCTGAAGAARGAACACTTATATTCCTATTTCAGGCAATTTAGACAAATATTGTGTTGCGAGAGTGGTGCAAACAGGGCCTTAGCCTAGGGTATATAAATGTACTAACCACATATAACTGAAACAGATAGTTCTTCCTTCCTCTGTGTAATGAAATGTTGAAGGTCTGCCAAAAAAAAGTTGAATTGCCAGAAATTCTGTCAATGTGAAGGCATCTTTCCGCCTGTAAATCAACTACACATTTAAATTACTTCCTTTCATAATCTATTAAAATGGTTTTGGCACAGTTGTTCTTTGTGCAATGTTTATTGCATAATTTCATTTCATTCTTGGTCAACAGTTTTTACTATTAAGTCTCAAATGCTGTTGAAGGGGAGYATGCATCTTGTTCTGTGAGTTAGTARAATGATCTAAGTAAGTATAAATATGTTTTTGAAGTGTAATAGAGAGTATTATTCTGAATATTTATTCCACTAGATTTGTCAGCCATTTGCACATGGTCTGTTTTCATGCAAAATGAACTACTTTCTAAATTATCTGTTGATAGTAAGGGTGTGCATGAAATTCACTCATCATTATTTTAAACGATACGAACCTGCAGTTAGTTCATCAGGAAATGGTGACTTATAGTCCAAAACTGCTGAAACATCAATTCTGAATTCACAAAATGTCCTAGAAGCAAAACCATTAAGGCTTCTGTTGCTAGGCTAAAGACAAGCCATGTGAATAGAATGGAAGTTATAAAACATTGCAGGACTGTTAAATTCAGCATTTGGAAAGAARGAAACTGTTTGCGAGACCCATAAAATGTTTTTGGCAAAATATCTATTGCACATTACACGAAGCTAGAGCCAGCCAAAAAAGCACTAAATCATTAAGAGTCCAGGTTACTTTTCTGTACATTTAAAAGGGCATTGTAAACAAGGATTGCCCCTCCCTCCACACCTTTCTCCACGCCTTTTCATTTAAGATGYAAAAAAAGGCAAAAATGGCTTGATRTATTTTCAGTAATGCTTATGATACACTGCACACAACAATCCCCAAAAACATCCCCAAATAAGGAAATTCCCAAAATGGAAGAAAATGAAGATTGCTGGACTCTCAGGCCCTGCAAAATTTTTGAATTCATCTTCATCAAAACCTGTACAGGTAAGGAAATGAAAAGTTCAACTTACCCTTCTGAAAAGGAAGAAACTAACTTATTGACTACTATYACAATTCAGTATTTACCAGTTTTTGGGAGTTACCAATGGCCACTGCTTTTCAGCCTGCTGATACCCAGTTTTTACTGCTGTGAYGGGTGGTTCCTCCCCAGATGCAATGCTTTTCTCCTAGTTAAGATGTGCCATATTAACAGATAAGAAAAAATATTTATATGTTTAAGTTCCATTCACTGTCCTGATTACAGCTATCTTGAATGTTGGTGGAGGAATTGAAGTAAATTAACTGAATTGAAGTATATTGTTGCTATTGAGGGATCTTACAAGAGTCCATTGTTTCCAGCAGCTCCAGCCTGTGTCTCCCTTGTCCCTCTYTGCTAAAGTCTACTTTGGACATGTGAGGCTCTGCTTAGGCTAAGGGYTTCAGCTGCTCCCTTCCCATTTGAAAATTCAGTCAGTAGAGCAACTAAACAATATCCCAGAGACGCACAGAGACAGAGACACTCACACAGATGGCCACACACAGGCCACACAGCCGTGTCCCCTCCTCCCCTTGGGCTGGCAGAGGCAGAAGGCCAGTAGTCCAGCACACAGCACTCCCTCTGTTCAAAAACTTCCACATTCAYAGATTCCCCCAGCACCAATGTGGCACTTCTGCCCACCTGGCACTCACTGCCTGGCCCAGCYTGGACTTTTCATATTCGCATCTATCATCTAATTACCAGGAGTGTTTATAATTTTCCATCTTAAAACAATTTGATGTGTCTTTAACAAAGCAATGTAGCATATAGACAGAACACTGGCTCTGGCACTCAATCTGTGCCAGTGTCTTCTAATGTGTACTACCTCAGAGTGGCTTTCACTTACAGAAGACTAAGATATTATTTCCTTTGTACATATCCGTAAATATCAGGGAGAAGAAAAGCCATGATTTGCAAGAGCCCGCAATAGGATACATGCCAGAGTTCAAATTTCAAGAATACTCTCAGGAATTGTGTGATTCTTCAGGATGGTCCTGTGCAGGGCCAGAAGTTGGAGTTCATGGTTCTTGTGGGTCCCTTCCAACTCAGCAGATTCTGTGATTCTGTGAAGCAGGAAATCTTCCCCACAGCATCTCCATGACAGAAGACACAAAGGAGCATGATGAGCATACCCATGAGGYCAGGAGGACTGAGTGCAAATGTTTCCACAGGTACACCCAGCTRGTTGCCCTGATCAATTCTGTGGCAATGGCTTCTGCAGCTATTTGCCCATACAAATGAGAGAGAAGTAATGAGCAAAAAAGTTGCTCATTATCACASCTTTAGCAACTGAAAGGGCTGTCAAGCATTGGAACAAGCTGCCCAGRGAAATGGTTGAGTCACCAYCCTTAATGCTGTTTAAAAGATATRTACATGTGACACTTAWGCATAATATTTAGTGGAAGTGCACTTTTAATGCTGGGATAATGGTTGAACTCCATGATCTTAGAGATCTATTCCAACAGAAAATATTCTGTGAATCTGTGTAGCCATTCCCAAGAATTAAAAATACCAAACAGCMATTTTTAATATTGGAAAGATAATTCACTTTAAAACAAATATATTCTGTTTAAGGACAACAAAGTAAAATTTCATACAAGGTCTTTTATTTACTTGATTAGAGTAAATTTAAATCACTCTATAGGGTAAAAAAAAAGGCTACAAATGCCACATTTATATTTTACTCTGTCCTGGCCCACTGATTCCTGGTTTCCAAACTGACATTTAGGGTCTAAGATGATTTTAGTTAAGGAAATTCAGCACTGCAAAAACTGAAGTTAATATACTTACGTTATACTTAGGGCTTATTAGTTTCCAAATACACAATTTCCCTTGGCTGCAAGCTCAGCTTGTCCCTGCTGTGAGCAACTTCAAGAGCAAAAAACTGTGCTTGTGACTGGACTTACAATCCAAGTCGCCACTTTTGGCTCACACATGGGCATTTAGTATCCTTGGAGTCTCATTCTAAATTAACTAGCATTAAAAGAAGGAATAAAACCAGATTATAAGGGGAAATATTAATGAGTTTTCTTTTGTAACTGGATGGATTTCTCTCTGGGGCCAGTTATGACCAACATGTGCTGACTGAAAATGGGTCTAAGCTGCAAGAGTTTTATAAAGGACATTTCAAACTAAACCTGGCAATTTCAGGAGGGGTACATTCAAAGATTTGGTTTAGCCCACTAGAGATACACAAATCCCATAGTTCTTTCATACACAACTGGTTTCCAACCAGCTTCTTTGTTTGTTCTTGTCTATGGAACTGTGCYTTGTGTCATACCATGACACTGTGGKTGCCRTAAGAAAGTCGATGCTGAAAATTTGTAGGAGTGAAGTTTTCCATACAGASCTGYTGTAAAGAATAGTATATGGAAAAACATTTATTTATTTACTTATTTATATGTGGAAAATAGATCATATTAGAAACTTTACTGCAAGAATTAGCTTTGTGAAGACATAGATTATAATAATGAGTCATGAAGGCCTAATCCAAGTTAGTTCAAAACCTGAATGACYATTATGAACTGATTTAATAAGTTTTGGGCCTTACCTTTGTCTGTAGAATACTTATGCTGAATTATATCAAATAACAAAAATAACTGGAGAAAATTATAAGATAATTGTGAAAAGTCCATRAAAAATAATATTGTAATATTTGTTTATAAAGTTACTGTGTTTGATTTGTTAAATTGTGTTTTTCAAGAGGTACCTGTATCAAGGGCAAAAGACAAAGGTTATAATTTGATTAATGACTTAAGTAACACAGAATGATATTTTTAATCTCAATTCCTTGAAATMAAACATATCAATTTATTACAATGATTATTAGTTTACTGAAGACTAATATGCACTTTTGAGGCTTCCAAAAATATTTCTCTTTGAGGATATTTGGTGCATTAATGCTTTAGAAAAGGTGARGCATCTGTCCCACAAATTATCTTTAAGTGAAGACTGAAACTCTCAGTGTGTTCAGCAAGACATGAGTAATTTATGTAATGATCTAATACACTTTTATCCTACCTTGATACAATTATAAAAGGAAAAGCTTCCCTGCTGACATTAACAGATGTTACTGTAGATAGTTTTCTTAAAGGCAGACTGGAGGCAATCATCAAGGAGTAAAGTTCCGTCTACCTCAAGCAAAGGTTTACTTTGCCAGTCAAAGGTTGAAAAAGGATATTACTGTAAACAAGTTTCATTTGAAAGTCCCCATTATTCTCAGTTTGTTGAAACTTTTCTTCATCCTGGTTATTCTATGTCCTTAACATAAAAAATAAAATTCTTTTTTATATTATTCTTAGAGAACTCTGGCCCAGAAATTCAGTGACGTAGTCTCCTATGTTTCTCTATTTACTCAAATGTCAGTCATAATTTTCATCCTGGAGCCTAACCAGAATAAGCACCCTGAAAACTGTTGATTAAGACATTTAAAATCTGAACTGATCCATATTATGYATCTTTATCTACCTCTTAAATCAGTTTCAGGCACAAAACAAACAAAAAATCAACCAATATAATCTATCTGCCTATTTAGCAGTAATAGCAGGGATGGATTGTGCACAAAATTGCACACACTGGAAAATAATAAATGAGTCTACAATAACTCATTTGGCAGATTCTTTGACCAATGACTGGAACTAATGGGTTTAGTGTTGTAGTTACTCAGCAAGGGTTCTCCCCTATAAGTTTCAAGGTATAGCAAAGGAACATTGACCTTTCCTCAGAATTAATCACAGACATCAGAGCAGAAATGTGTAAGTAAACATATTTCTTACTCAAGCCAACTGGAAAGACACTGGTGTGCGGCCTGAGGACATTGCAGGCAATGTTCTTGTAATTTGCAAGTAATCAAAATTTTTTTTGATTGTATATGTGAACATGGCACTTTTTGAAGGTGTCAAGCTGAAATTCTTRGTTTGCTATTCACAAAAATGAGATTTATAATTGAACAGAAAAGTACTTGCTTCACCTTTATGTCTAAAAGAGGCTGGCTGCTGACAAAATTAGATGTTTGGGGAAACTGTTTTTTTATAACAGTTTAAACCCAGATGCTACTTAGAGAATATAACTCAGACATGGCTGTCTTGTTACATGTATGACAGTAAAAAAAGGGCCTGATTTTTCAACAAACTCTAAACTCATTTTCACAGGAGCAGGAAAGGTTTTAAGAGCATGAAAATTCTTTCTTTGTTGGAAACTGGACAAGGACAGTTTGTATGAGCAGTTGACAAGGAACAGAATTTAGTTAGCTGTTCCTCTAGGGCAGTGAGAAAGACTTAACAGAGACGTTTTATGGGTTATTTGGTCTTTGATCTAGACTATGTAGTGTGATGTTATGCATTTCATTTTTTTGTTTGTTTCTTTGGGTTTTTATTTTTTTTTTGTTGTAGTTTGTTTGTTTTGGTTTCTTTTTAATATATTTTATTTATATTTTCAATATGTCAAATCAATGTTGTCTTCTATTTATTTCCGATGACCTCTTTAAGTCTTTCTAAGGCTGGGTGATTTCAGAAGTCAGTAGTGGTGTTTTTTTTAAATGACTAGCAAGTCCAGGAAGTATTGATAAAGCCTAATGTAAACAACTGCATCTGATCTGTGGAAAGACATAGAAGTCTTTAGTCAATGGAAAAAATATTTAAGGAAGTGATTGATCTCACCCTAAAATGCACAGCTATTGATGAAATGAGTAATACAATAAGGTGTACTTTTTCCCCATTGTTTGTATATAGAACACAGAAAAGTTCGGAATATAGAGTGATGAGATCTAAGTTAGACAAGAATCCAAACCTTAGTATATTATGCCTTAGTTTATAAACATGTATTACAGGTATGGGTAAATAAAAGCTGTAGGATAGATTATCACAGAGTTAAAGKATATTAGTGTGGTACTGGTGTTTTCATATAAACTATATTATAAATCACTTAAAAAGTTAAAATAAAATTTAGAAATGAAGGCAAATTAAAATTACCTAAGGACATGATTAACTTGCCTAAATATATGTGTCTGGTGACATTTAAGATGTCTTGGGGTAAAAATTARGAACAGATTTTATGTTTCTTGACAATTTAAGCAAATGAATTTCATTCTGCATGCTTATGCTCACACAATGGGATTCTGCTCTAGAGATGAGGTTCAGCTCACGAATTGAGACATCCATATTTCATTATGCCTCAGCTCTCATTTTACCCAATGGAGATATGGTCAACAGGATATTACATAAAATAGTCAATAAAGTCTGAACAATAGTACATCTTCATAAATTTGGAACTTAAATTCAGCAAGCTAAATAGCTCTCTAGATTTCATTAAGGGTTCACTAGGTCTACTGCGTATGGATATCCTGATTGAGAAATTTGTCTTTTCCTGCCTCATTTGAATGCCTTGGAAATGTTGATTGCTTCAAATCTCTTTAAACACACACAGTCAAAACCTGAATCAAATTTCTAAATTTAGATTACTTAATCTCTGAGCTGAATTCCATTGGAAAGTGTCACGGATGCTCAAATGACAAAGATAAACAATTTTTAATTGTAATTAAACAACGAGAACAACAGCAACAACAGGATGAATGTAATTGAGAAGATATTTTAAATAGAAGAAATCTACTGCTTTTTTCCCCCATGTGTTGTTTTCATATATTTCTAACTGTGCTTGCTTTGGCTGGKGTAGATTTAACTTTCTTCACCTGCTCTGGGGCTGTGTTTTGGATTGGTGCTGAACACAGGGCTGATAATGTAGAGATTTTTTTTT
>CADDXX010000079.1:1676075-1709955 GCA_902810485.1 Alauda arvensis | reverse complement strand
AAAAAAAGGGRGKGAGAAGAAAGAGRAAKATATTTGGAGTGATGGTGTTTGTCCTCCCAAGTCACCAGTACACATGATGGGATCCTCCTTTCCCAGACATGGCTGAGCACCTGTCTGCCCTAGGGAAGCAGTGAAGTAATTCCTTGTTTTGCTTTCCTGGTGTGCGAGGCTTTTGCTTTCCTTATTAAATATGGTTATCCCARCACACAAATGCTCTAACTTTTACCCTTCCAATTCTTTCCCTGATCCTGCTGGTGGGGGAATGAGCAAGGGGCTGCCTGGTAATTGGTTCTTGGTTGGAGTTTAACCCATGACACCAGCTAATATTAAAAAAAAAAATCCTAAACTTTAGTTATTTCTTCCCTTTAAATCCACCAATAATAGAAATAGTTACTGATACAAATGACAGTTTGACTTTGTATCTGAATATCAAGTGAAGGTCATATATAAAATTTCAACCAACATTAGCGACAGAAAAAAATGGATTTTGGCMCCTGTGGTATTGGTGTGTAAAATGACATATTACAAAGGAACATATTAGTCACATATATATGCAAATTAATTAAAACTTTATTTTTGCAGTGTAAAAGTACATAGATATGTCAACGACCTAAACAGCAAGTAATTGGAGGCATATGAATAATTATTGAGTTTAAAAGAGACACCTTTYTTGTCACCACATACTTTTCATATTCTCTTATGATTTTGTACACACACGCACACACATATATGTATATTGCAATGGAGGTGTAAAACCATATATGTGTTCATCTGCTTTGACAGATATATTAAAAATGTCACTCTTCTCACAAAATAAAACCAATGGCACTGCTTATATGAATTCTTTTTTTTTTTTAAGTACCATACGTGTGTTGCATGTTTGAAAGAGGAACATAAGGTACAGAAGTAATAATGCTGTCATGTTTGAAAGAACGTTAATGTATTTGGGTATCACTTTGTCCTGAAAAAATAATGCCCCTTCAAGAAAATGGACATTAAAGAARCCCAAGTCCTTTATTCATAATGTCACTTTTTTTCTTAAAATGTTTGTCTTCCTCTCAAGATGTTTAGAAATCTGCTTAATCACAAAGGCTAACACAAAAGTGTTGAGCCTTCATTAAGATTCCATTTTTGAATTGYTGCAGAAAAATATGAGAATCTGCATACTGGAGGCAGTTCTTTTCATTTCTTCAGCTTGACTGCTCTGTTTTTCATCTTGAACATCTTGATTTCAATGTGAGATGTAAAAAAAGCGTACAGTATAGGAATGAGTGTCCATATTTGTAACAAATTGATAGCTCAAAATGTAAGTGTAGCATGTGCAGCTAAAATTAATGGAGACTTTCAAATGCTTGGAAAGAAGAGGGGTCCTATGCTGGCTGGTAAGTAGACAGACATCTGTAACACTTTAAATATGTCTAGTTYAAAGTACTAAACACAATCATTAGTGTTTGCACAGTTACAAAACTCTTATGACACAGATAGTTATACCTCTTAAATTTAAAGGGWCTTGAATCTGAAGGTTGTTTCTTACTGCTTTTGGATCACTCCAATTGTGMTGCCTGCATGGAATTGGTCCTAAATGCACAGAGGTATTCTGATTGTAGCTTTTTTAGTTGATTCATTTTAGTGTCCTTACTAATATTACATCAAGCTTTCAAAGCCTGTAATCTAAATATTCATTGAATGTATAAATACAGAAAGCCTTTTCTTTAGTAAGAGACACTTAATCACTGGCTTAAACATTGATAACTCTTTATAAGGACTGTAGCACTTAGATTTATTTTTATTTCTTAGCATTTGCTACTCCATTTCTCCAGTGTAACAGACTTCATCAAATCTTTAAGCCCTGATTTTGACTCAGTTTAAATTATAAAAAGTGAATAAACAGTGATGGGGGATGGGAAGGGCATAGCATGAAAAGACATARAAAATAAGAAGTGCAAACTTTTCCAAAAGACTTGCTGACAAGCAGAATATGAAATGTGGATTAAATGGGCCAGACTGCCTGTTCTTTAGTGACCTTTGAAAAAAAATTAAATGTGCAGCAAAGTCAGGAATTAAATAGGTCTTTGCCCTTGTCTGCTGTCCAAATGGACACTCTTATTGATTCTGCTTAGATCTTTTTGTTTAATGCTCCAACTATCTCCTTTTGCAGGTGCACAGGAAAGATACACTTTTAAATATAAAGCTATTTATACAGCTTTAAATGCATACACCCAAGGGAATAATTCCTGGCTCCAAAGTGGTGCAGATTGCATCCACATACCTGTTTAAGGCTAGATCTCCACAGAACAGAGATGCCGTGGCCAAAAAACAGCCCCTTTGGGCTGCCACAGGGCACTAGAGCAGTTGGATAGATGGTGTTTTGGGATTTTTTTTTCTTGCTGTTGTTTGTTTTGCTCTTGTTTATTTGTTTTTGTTTTGTTTTGTTGGGGAAGAGAGAGGTGGGGACATTGATTTTACTTTATACTATCTGATATAATGTGGCAGCTTTGCTGGCACTTGAGACAGGTATATATTATAAGATGAAGATGAAAGCAGATATTTCATGCTCAGCAATATTTAATTTTAATGTCTGGGCATATCTGAGAGTGAAACACATGCAGGAGAGTCTTTCAGGACAGGACAATAGGAAGAAATGAACTTGGTTTAAGTTCATTTAAAACTTGCCTTTTATATAAATTCCTGAAGAGAGATGTTACAACAGCACATGGAAAAARCTTCTTTTTTGTAGCCTCACATCTAGAACTTAATAGATATAGCAATTAATCAATTACTTGATTGATTATAATTGATGATTTCTGGTGGTCAAGGCCCTTTGCTGGGCCAGAGAGGAAGAGACTAGATGATTGTTTTAAGAGATTTCGATTATAGTATTGTCAGAAGCTTCTGACTTCCATTTGTTCCAGATACTAAATTGATCTTTACCTGATTCTTCCATTTATTTTTTCAGCAAATTTAGATTTAGAGAAKAAATTTCTTCCTTAAATTCAGTGGTTTATTTTGTTGAGATGTATTTTGTCTGTTCCAATTTTAGGCTGCTAATAGTTTAGTGCATATGCTTAAGCAAGTTAGATCAAGCTCACATTATAGACAGAAATKAATGTGTTCAAAGGGTAGATCATTTGACCTAGATGAAGAAGTCTGTCTAGATGTCAATTTTACTTACWTTGATTACCTTGCTCGGGATTGGACATTTTAGATCCCTAAAAATAKTATGGCCAGACATTAGACCTTGATTTATTTGTTTATTCATTTGCTTGTTTGTTATATTTCATCCTAAAACAAGGTTGTTTACATTCTGCAGAAGAGATATACAAGTAATCAAACATTTTAAAAGAGAGCATAGAAAATTTTATGTATAAAAGCATTACATTTTATATATATATATATATATATATATATATATATATATATATATATGGGGTGGGTTTTTTTTTATTTTTGCTCCTTTTGGATAGTTTTTGTGGCCTCCTGGTCCTTGGAGACATTCCTTTTTCCTCTCCTTTTTTTCTTAAACTGTTTTAGCCAGGTTCAGATACAATCAAGTTGGCTTTCTCTACCCTAGTGCTTTGGAGGCAATTTCCTCTTAATTTTAAATTTGTCACTGGGGAAGCCTTTTTCTTCCTCTCAGCCAAACAGATGGTTTATATTTTTTCACTTTTTATTTTTTCAATGTTTCCACKAAAAAGGTCAAGATCATCTTTGGAAAAGTGAACTTCTGCATTTTCTTCCGCCATCTAAAAAATAAAAGCATATAAATTTTTAAAGTCCTACTGGTTGTTTCTTTTTCTTCTCAAATGTAACCTACTCATAGATGACTTTGGCCCTTGTCATTGTAATACCTGACAAGCCACTAATGAGATTGTCCTCTGACCTTGCACGTGAAAGTTCTTGGACMGCCTTGAAAGGAAAGAGTAGATTTTGGACTGATTAAGATTAAACCTTATCTTGAATTCAGGAAAGAAAGCACAAGGTAGATTAAAAGTCTTTCTCCAAATTTCACTGAAAGTTTAGTCATGTGAGCCAATAATAATAGTCTAACAATTTATAGCACTGCMTAGAAATATGAATGTGTACAGATGTCCCATTTTGCTTGCAGTACATGTTAATTTACTCCTCAAGTGAAATATTTGATGTTCACATGAAATTTCAGTATTTTGCATTTAAGATAAACATGCAGGAATATGCATGTGTACTGACATGTTCTACCAATGTTCTGTAATTTTTTGTGTTCAAAAGTGAGTTTTACTATCATCATCAGTCTTTATGAATCAAAAAGCAATATTAGTATCAGAATTTGTTATTAGTTTACCAGATAGAACATTGGAAATAATGTCAAATTGTTCCAGGGGAGGTTTAGACTGGATGTTAGGAAAAATTTCTTGACTGAAAAGGTTGTCAAGCACTGAAACCACTTCCAGGGGAAGTGGTTGAGTTTCCATCCCTAGAGCTGCCATGAGTGCATGTGGCACTTAGGCACATGGTTTAGTGGTGGACTTGGCATTGCTGGGTTGGGCTCCATGATCTTATAGGTCCATTCCAACCTAAATGATTCTGTGATCCTATTATTCCACTCATCTGGTTAATCACACTGCATTTTAGGAGTGTGTCTTCTTATCACATGCAATTCAATCACTGTTCCAAGCAAGACTASAGAGTCACTGGAGTATCAGCCTTTGCTTAAGAGCTTGAGACTTGTGCTGGCTGGACAACYCTAGATCCTCTAAATTTTGTTTTCTGTGTATTCTGTATTCTACCCAAACATCTCTAACTGAACTAGATTGTCCTTACTGAAGATTCCTTCCTACTGAAGGTCTCTGTTCCTGAAATTCCTGAGCTACTATCTTTACATTCAGGCACTGAAATGCCTATCTGAAAATCTGGTGTCTTTAGGTTTGACTTGGTAAATGCATAAAATAGCTTTGCTTCTGGATTCATAATTACATGARCCAGTATCCAGTGCTGGAGATTATTTGCTCACTAACCCCAGTGCATTAAGCCCTTCCAAGGTTGTTTCCTCCTCAATTATGGCATTTTCCATTTGCATGCTCTTATTTCCATTAGCCCCTTGACTTCGCCTCCATGTACTACAGCATTTGTAGTTACTGAAATCTGCGTCAAGGGTTTTTTTTGGCAGTATCTAAATTAACTTTAATCTTTGCCCCTATACTTGCTGAATTACCACACCACTTCCTCCTTTGTTCTCTTTTTCATTTTTGTGGCTAAAAATCTTTTTACTGTTTGTTTTAATTTCCTCTGCAAGGTCCAGCTCAGCTTGATATTTGGCAAGTCTTACTTTTCTCCTACATATTCTGACCTTCAAGACATATCTTTCTGTTTAGTCAGTCTGTTCTCTCTTTTCCACATAAAATCCCAACTTACTCCAGTAAATGCTTTATTTTTTTGCATTGATGTGATCAAGGTCAGAAATGGATAAATGGATATCTATTTTCAGCAATACAGCATTTGCCCACATCTCAACAGCTGCATAGAAATGTCACACAGAAGACTTTATTCACTCCTTGGTTACTAAATGGTTCTCAACATGAATGAATCGTTATCTAGTTAGGTCTTGCATCTTTTCCTCTCAAACATTTTTTCTCTACTTGCTGTACATGTATTGGCTTTCACTCTGTGATTTAAAGTAGCATCAAGATTCTTTTTCAGACAAGCTTTTAAACTTTACATATCCACTCAACTGTCACTGATTTCCTGACTTTTTCCAGAATTTTCTTATTAAATTGCTAAAAATTYCAGAAATTGTTAAAAAAGTATTTCCTTTTATTTTTCTTTGTAGTATAACTACCATAGTCCGATCATCATAATTTAATTCAGGATATTTTTTCTTTTTCCAGTTGTATAAGGTTTTTTACTACATCCTGGTAATGAAGATATCATTTTTCATGGTTCTGTTGTGKAAAAATATTTGCATTACACAATTTTTGTTCGAATATGGTCTTCAATCRACACACATGGTATAGCAACATTGTATTGACCGTGATGCTAGATATATCTCTGATTATTAGTTAGAACTTTATTCAAATATGATCCCAGTTTTTCAGAATAAATTAAGAAATCTCTTTCTAGAACTTCTTAATACCTTTCTGAACTATTTCTACTCTATGTTGTAAACACTTCCTCTTCTCTCCATCTTTGTATTATTAGGAGAAAAAATAAAAATTTTCCATTGTTGTTAATTTCTTTAATATATCCTTAACAAGACATCCAACTAGATAAGCTTTCTGAGAATTTATTCACACATTCCTTACTTTGTCCCATCAGCATGACTTTTAGAGCTTCTAGCTTTGAAAAATCTACCTTTGAAAAAGCTATCTKCCAATACAGAAAACACATAACAAGTACATAACACTCACTGGTTCTGCCCTTCCTACTCACCCTTACRAGGTGAGTATAATGGAGAAACCCTTGGAGCCCTTGTTCTTCCAGTAACCCATGTGCACTAGTTTCTTCTGAGAAGATTTAAAAACAGTTAATCTAGAATCCAGGTCATATTCCATTTGTGATCTTGCATTTTAAGGATTATTGAATATTGACTTTCCAGACATTTACTTGTGTAAGATATGAATTGTTTCCAGCTCTTACAGATCTGTTGTTTACTTAATAAGCAAAAAAGCATGAAAAAAAATCACTTTAAACCCCAAAACAATAGTATTTTTTCCTTCCCCCTGCCTTCTCCTTTCAAATTCAGTCATCYTCTCTGCCCTAATTAAAATCAAGACATTATGCTACAAAAATTTTAGTAAACTAAGAATTTCAACTTTGCAGCAGAACATAACCTTGCAGCAGCTTCTCAAAGTCCTATTCTTATTCTAAGTGGGGTTTTAGGTCATAAAAACATGAAAAAGAAGAGGAAATAAAGCTTAGACTCTATAGCTAGTTTAATAAGTTACACAACAGAACTGTTGTGACACAGACATTATCTGGTGATTTATCCAATGGCTTGAAAATCCCACTAAAAGAGAGATCATATCAAAGGTGATGAAAGAAAATGTTCAAAATGTCAGCTTTAAAGTGACCCCTGTTGTTTGTGTCTTTCCTAATCAGAGGATTAGTATGTTAGCATGCTGCAAATAGATATTTTTTTTCCAGTGAATGAACTGTCTGCAAACTCATTTATGGAACCTTTTAGCAAATTTCAAAACATTTGATTTATATTTAAGGAGACATTACTTAAAAAAATATAATTTAATTCCATTTCTTCTGTTGTTTTTTAGTTCTACAAATTACGTCTGGGATGTTTTTGTATGTACTGATTTTAAAAGCTAAATTCTTTGACTATTTTGCAGCACTTCTTTGCAGCAAAGAATTCTCTGCAGCTCTTCCCAGGGGCAGAGAGCATGAGTAGATGGTCTTCACTCAACCTTGAGAGTACTTGTTACCCCACTAGGGATGGGTAGGTCAGAACAGGTCACGTGCACTCTGAACCACACTGATCTCTCGTATTACTGCATACAGAAACTGTACAGAAAACCTGGCTTCCCTGTGTACTGTCAGGACTTGGGAAAGGTTGCTGAGGATTTTTGTCATCCTATTTTTCCTTCCATTAGATCCCCTGGGCTGCTTTACTGTGTCACATAAGAACACAACAGTCTGGCCTCAGCTGAATCACAGATTTATGCCTAAAAGGATTTTATATGCACACCCATGCATCTGCATGTTTGATACACATTCACATAAAGACTTATGGTAAAATTATTTCTGTGATTAAATTTATAGGAAAACTACTTCTATGCCACAAAGTGTTGTTTTCTAGTATTTCCTGTTTATGTGCATGTGACATCAACATAGAAATAATGGAAGGAAAAAGTCTTAAGGAATGGGAGGACAGAGCTGATACACATATACATATATATAAGCTGATGGAGAAGCATAAAATTGAAGACATCAGAAATTATTTTTGAAATTTCTAAAATTCAAATTGATATCTTCCTATCTTAGTGGTTTTACTTTGAATATCTATAAATGCATTATTTAACACAAAAAGGCAAGTGAAAAGCAACAGCCGAGTAAATTTTAATGCATTGGTACATCCTTGCAAACATCCTTGCAAAGTCCATATTCTTTGAAATCTACATCTATCCCCAAAGATTAGAGTGAAAACACTTTRTTAAACCATGGTTAAGCTTATTTTATTCAAAAGTTAGAAGTATTCTTTGCATGAAAACTGTTCAATGATCCTTTACGCTCATATTGCCAAGAACCACTCAAAGTGGTCTTTTTTTTTTTTTGCAAATAACTTACAGTTAGCCATGTCAGAATCAGCAGGATTAAGCTAAATCATCTTTTGATATCTAATGTGTTATACTTCCAAAGTAATTCACTGACAGAGACAAACAGTTAAAGTCCGGGAAATTCACATGCATTCCCAGTGGTAGCAAATCTTCAGGGCAGTGAGCATGGGAAATAAAGAATTCTTATTTGTGTTTCTTCCAATTTCTTGCCATGTTTCCTCATCCCAGCCARAATTGCACTGTTAAGGATTCCAAAGTGGCCAGTGAAAGGATGAATGGAATTTAGTTCTCTTTTGTGAGCTCTGTGAGGAAAGAGAAAGAGCACAGTAAAGSTTTTATTGACCCAACTCCAAATCCAGTGTGTCTAACTAGGAAATCGTTCATTCAGATGGAAGCCAAAAAAGTGTCTATGCCTCAATGTGGCTGAGACAGCAAAATCAATTCAGAAAACAACAGATCTGTTTAGTAAGGATTCAAAGGAAGAAAGTGTACCAAAATCAATAAATAATATGTGCAAAAAGGCATTTATATGGCATMATATTTTATTAAAGTGTCAAGAAATAAAAAAATCCATCAAGTTCTACAAATACTGGTTTTTCACAGGCCAAAAGGCCTAAGTGATTTTTAAAATGAAAAACATTACCTTAAAGGGCCAAAGGACTTATGAACTTGCTTACTGCTTTCCCTGTAGAAATGGTTTTGTCATGATTTCTGCCTTGTTTACATCTCAAAGAACACTTATAAAGCCACAAAATCTCAAAACATTAAACTCTTTCATATTATCCTTCTAAACATAACCCTGAGATATTTGCTGCCTACAGCCTTACAGCTCAAGAGCAAAGTACAAGCGTGATGATTAGCCCTATAATATTTGGCTGCAWAACTGGTCTTTTAAAATCAAGGCTGTACCTGCATATGCTTCCAGTCCAAACGTTTTCTCATAAAACATAATGGAATTTTAAACACGGAAACTTAAAGTGCTCCATGTACATTTCATTTAGTCAATAACTGGTCTATCCTTTTCCTTGAGTAATGAAGCAAACTCATTACTCCTGAATTTGTACCTTTTGAAAGTATCTGAGTTMAGGGGATGAGATCCTAGTATCAAAGAGATATAAAGTCTCCCATTCTTCATGCTTGGTATTATCTGGTTGTKGAGAACTGTAATGCAACTATTTTTACATTTTTCAATACTAATTTGTGTAGCACAACATGAATTTTGCATACTTAGCCTTCATTTAGGATGTAATTGCATATAAGACATGATGCATGTGTTTACAGACAAGCATAAAATAGCTGTTGTCAATTAAAAAAAAAAGGAAAGGGTGGAACTGTGAACTTTGGTCATTTTTTTCCCTTACAGCAGGGTCAACATCCTTATCTTCTAATATGCCTTCTTATCTGTGCTCCTGCACTCCTCCCCATCTGTGGCAGAGATGATCTTTGGAATTTCCACATCTTCCCACTCAGTAATTTGTTCCCAGAACTCCTTTTCCTCCACTCTTTCTCTCCAATTTTTTAATCATAAATTACCTCTGATTTCTCTGATGCTGCCTTGTGGAGGTGGTGGACTTTTTTGTTCATATTGGACTGAACACTAAGCTATTTTGGAAGCAAGAAGAGGAGACTGTTGAAAACAGGAAAACTTTGTGAAATAGATGGCAGTAGTTCTAACAATCTATTCAAAATACCTAGTGTGMCAGACTTGCAGCAACCTGATGGAAATTGTCCTCCTTTGGGTGGGATGGAATAAAAGAAATTGAATTGACTATCGTGGTATACAACATAAACACTTTGTTTAAGTGGAGTCTGCACTTTTGCATCTGATTCACAGAAACAAGATTCACTTCAACCTTTCATGGAGTCCCTAACTGTAATTATAAAGCTGTTCAGACAGCAATCTGATTGCTTCAAATCATCATAAAAAAGAGCAATGATCTAGTCTATAAATTGAGGGTCACACCAGCAAGCTTCCTGATGGAAGATGGAGGAGAGTGATTAAACATAGTGGACATCTGCATATCACATAAATTCTCTATGGAAAGTCTGCATAATTGAATGGAAACATGATGGATGTATTTATTAATTTATTCATTTATTCATTAGGAAAAGGATAGCAAGCTTAGTCAACTCAATTGTACTCCTTTGGTATTGCCCAATGCAGATTTTCAGGAAAAAAACCAAAAAACCCCAACAAAATCAGACTAGAGAAGTATAAAGTAAGGGATTATTCTCCTTCTCTGAAACTTATTAGAAAGTAGGCTTCTGCATGTGATATCCTTTAATTTAGTGATGTGAAAAAAAATGTTTTTAAAATATCTATTAACCTCACCTTGAGATTAGATGGATCTTGGTCATTGATTTCAGTTTTTCTGATTTTTTTCCTGTTCAAACTGTTCCATACAACAAAATTTTATTTGTACTATTGTGCAGTATTTTCAGTTCCTCCTTTTTAGAAGCCTTTTATGGATTTAGTTCTACTCATTTCTGTGTCACTTTAAATTTTGTTGCCATTTTTATTATAATACAAAATAACATATAGTGTGCAAAGCTGCATTTCTCCTACTTGATCTATAAAGAYCCCTAGGAGAGAGATTTATTGCAAAAATTTCACTGAGCATATATAGGCTGGGTGTTGTGGGACAGGAAAGGACCACACACCTCAGAGATCTAAGTCACTGTTATCAAACAGTACAGAACTTCATCACATTTATTATAATAGATTAAAAATGAGAATGAAACTAGTTSTTTTCAAATCACTGCAGATATATTACTCTTCTGGAACCCTATTGTTCTGAGGCAATTCAAGAAGAGTACAAGGATGTCATTAGGTCGTGCAGAAATAAAATTAGTAAGGCAAAGCTTGGCTAGAATTCCATCTGGTCACTGCTGTGAAAGATAATAAAACTGGTTTTATAAACCCCTTAACATAAAAAGGAGGCGTAAGGAAAATCTCCATCCTTTATTGGATGCAGAGGGTAACACTGTAACCAAGGATGACTGAAAAGGCTGGGATACTGAGTGCCTTCTTTGCCTCATTTTTCAACAAAAAGATTGGTGATCCTCAGAGCTGTCAGACCTCTGAGATAGTAGACAGGGACAGGAAGGAGAATAGACTCCTGGCAATCCAGGAGAAAGCATTTAGTGACCTGCTGTGCCACTTAGGTGCTCACAGGCCTATGGGACCAGATGAGATYCACCCGAGGGTACTGAGGGAGCTGGCAGAGCTCACCAAGCCACTCTCCCTCACTTTTCATCAGTTCTGATTTACTTGGGAGTTCTCAGATGACCACAGACTGGCCAATGTGATGGTCCTCTGCCAGAAGGGCTGGAAGAACAATTTGAAGAACTCCAGATGTGTTAGCCTGGCCTCAGTACTGCGGTCAGATGATTTTGAGTGTCATTGTGCAATACATACAGCACAACCARGCCCAGCCAGYRTGGGTTTAGGMAGGGCAGATCCTGCCTGACCAACCTGACCTCTTTTTATGACCAGATGACCCACCTAGTAGATGCGGGAAAGGCTGTGGATGTTGTCTGTCTGGACTTCAGCRAGGCCTTTGACACTGTCTCCCACAGYAYACTCCTGGAMAAGCTGGCAGCCYGTRGCTTGSACAGGARCACTCTGTGCTGGGTYAGGAACTGGCTGCATGGCCGGGCCCAGAGAGTRGTGGTGAATGGTGCTGCATCCAGCTGGCRSCCAGTSACCAGTGGTGTTCCCTAAGAATCCATATTAGGGCCAGTTCTGTTTAGTATCTKTATTGGTGRTCTAGRTAAGGAAATTGAGTGCACYCTCAGTAAGTTTTCAGACAGCACCAAGCTGTGTGGGAATGTTGATCTGCGAGAGGATAAGGCGGCTCTGTAGAGGAATCTGGACAAGCTGGATGCATGGGCCAAGGTTAWTGATATGAAGTTCAATAAGKTGAAATGCCAGGTCCTGCACTGGGATCACAACAGCCTCAGCACTGCCACAGGCTTAGGGAAGAGTGTCTGGAAAACTGCCTGTCAGAAAAGGACCTGAGGGTGGTTGACAGTGGCTGAATATGAGATAGTGTGTGCCCAGGTGGCCAAGAAGGACAACAGCATCCTGGCCTGTATCAGCAATAATGTGRCCAGCAGGACCAGGGAAGTGATTGTCCCTTTGTACTCAGCACTGGGGAGGCCAYACCTTGAGTACTTTCTCCAGTTCCTTGTCCCTCAATTCAGGAAAGCTGCTGGAGTGAGTCCAGAGAAGGARAAAAAAGCTGGTGAAAAGTCTGGAGCACAAGTCCCATGAGGAGARGCTGAGGGAGCTGGGGATGTTCAGCCTGGGGAAAAGGAGGCTTGAGAGGGGCACCCTATCACTCTCTACTACTACCGGAAGGGAGGGTGCCACAAGAAGCCTCTTCTCCCAGGCAGCCAGTGACAAGACAATAGGAAATGGCCACAAGCTGTGCCAGGGAAAGTTGAGGCTGAACGCCATGAAAAATTTCTTCACTGAAAGTGTCATTAAGCTTTGGAAAATACTGCCCAGGAAAGTGATGAAGTCACCATCTCTGKGAGTGTTCAAGAAATGACAGGATGTGGCACGTAGTGTTATAGTTTAGTTGGCATGGTTGGCATGATCTTGGGGATCTTTTCCAACCTTTATGAGTCTAGGATTCTCTGATTGAAGTCCTAGTTCTGAGAATGTATTAATCCTGGATGATTCATACACATATTTTTTCTGCTTCCAGCATTATCCTTTAGTTTAAATAACCTCTCTTTTTCACGGATATTTATTCACCAATGCRTTTATGTGGAGTAATTTCTACCTAATTTTTGTTCTGCTAGTCCAAAGAACCTGTATTATTGCTATCCAGTCTTGGACAAAAGRCTTCCCTTTTGTCATCTGTCCTTCTTTGAACCTCTTCTGATTTAAATCATCTTCTTTTAGGTGGGTGAATGAAACTTTCCACAGCAGTGTCCTTCTAGGCTCTTGGCATCCATGCTTCTCTGTCTTTACAGGAAATTGTTTATCAATACAAGCTGACAGCCACGTCTACTTCATCTGCAGCAAATGCACAACAGTAATACACAAGCTTCAGTTACCTGCTGATCAGAAATCTGATTTCTGCTGAGTTTATGTATCAGTAATAATTGTCTCAGTGGATCACTCTACTCATTTTTGAAATGCATCTGTCCCTGGGAGGAAAACCATTTTAAAGAGAACAATAGTCCTATRCAGTTATTTTGAATAAGAAACAACATTATCCAGTGGAACTTTGAGTGTTTAGCTGGAATCACAGAGCAGTAAGAGTGAACAAGATTTTTGTAGTTTCATGCAATGACTTAAATTGATGCCCTGGGGAGGGTGACCTGAAACAGAGACTGGACAGAGCTAGAGAATAAAGTAGATATYTATTGAAAGGCCTCTAGGCTATGCCTTGGGCAGGACAAAAGCCTGACCRGGACTATATCCAAGGTGGACTTGAAATGTCACAAAATGGATGACTGGTCACAAGGTCTTACACTTTTATAAGTTTTGGTCCCTTTGCATATTTTTAGGTTTAATTGTCCAATTACAGCTTCAGGCTGTGAGGTCTCATCCTTGTTTCTCCCTTCAGTCCTCTGTTATTTATGCCTTTGGGCCTGARAGTTATATTTGTTGTCTTTGGTCTTTAGCAGGACAAGTATTTATCTACCTACTCTGTGAAGAGAGCTCAGTAGCACTTAATATGAGGCTCAGAACTRCAMCCCTAGGCAGMGCAGAATCTGAAAAACATGAAAGCTAAAACTTAAGGCATCAAAATCAAACCTAGATATGCAGCTGAAATTCTGCAATGCATTGCTTAAAAAAGTCCAACTCAAATGCATTGTACTTATACAGACATGCAAGGCAGGCCCTTTTCTACTAGACACATCTAGCAGAAAAAAATTCCTGGATGAAATGGAATGTTATAGTGACTGAAACAAACTTTCTTCTTTGGCTGGACATGGCTCCTCCCTATTTTCACAGTGGGTGCTGGATAGCTGTGGGTTAGTATACAAGCTGCCCTGTCTGTACTTTTTTAAGCTATGCCACTGTGACCTCTACTGTCTGACATCCTCCATCTCTGCTTTTCCAGCTGCACAAAGATATTTTGGCTGCCCTATATTTGTGTYATACATCTAGATGGATGAGAGTATTAGAGACTAAAGAACAGATCTCAAATCCTGTACATCACATAGACCACTCCCTTGATTGTCATCACTTACTCTATTGYAAGTCACATATATGTTTCTGTTTCATCCTTCTGTATATGTTTTCAGGTTCCTTTCTCCCCTTTCCTGTCAATTCCTTTCAATTGTTCATTTAAGGAGCTGGTTTACTCTGCTGTTTATCTCAGCCAGCATTGCTTTTTCTTCTGACCCCTGTGACTGACTGAAAGCGAAGTGTTTTGTGGTCATATATACCAAAGATGGACCATAAAAAAGAGTATGAAATGTAATCTGATTACATAAACTTGCTCAAGCACTGCCTTCTTCCATTAATAATGATGGGATTCATGTTATATAAGTAAGGACAATAATTTTTCAAAATTCAGAAGATTAATCTTTACAATGTATAAACTATATTAGATTGCAATAGAAACTTTGCTATTAAATAAAGAAATAAGATTTTTGGACACTAACCTCTGCTTTTTTCTTTATGTGAAATGTCATCAATTACAATTTTTGGGCTAGTTTTCACATTTGGGGTTTTTTTTTGTTACTTTTTCTTTAATTATTGGGAGCTTTTATAATACCTCTGCTAAGGGAAATAAACAAGATCTTTGTCAATTCATGGCATAATAATRTGAGCTTAAGCTTTACTGAATAACTATTTGGGAATGCCTGAATTCAGTTGAACACTATCTTTACAGAGAGTTTGGTGTAATTATTTAATTAATGGAAATGAAGTACTGCAGCACTGAAGGGTTTGAATAGGTGTTGAAGAACACTGAGGGTTAGCCCCATGGCTTGGCTGCAGCTCAGGGTAATTCACATATTTGAATAATGAAATGGTGAATTTTCATTGCTTGTCTCTCTTTTCCTTTTTTCAGCTTTGTAACATGATGGAACCAAAGAAATCTCTCTTCTGCCAGACAGTAGGAACCTAGGTTGCTGGGACAACACGTCAACTGCAAAAAAAAACTTAAAATAAAGGTGGCTTATTTCCAACTCCACATTTTTTTGGCATTTGGTGGTTTTTTCCACTTTTTCATAGAAAAGACATTGGCAAAAATGGCTTGTGGGAGGTTTTGTAATCAAAAAAGCTGTTGTTTGTAGAAGGATTATGAATCAGAAATTAATGCTAAGCAGGTAAGAAACACATGCCAGCATTTCTCAGTTTTGAAAGTATGAAAATCTCTAAAAGAAGTACATAAAAGTTTTAAAGGCCCTATTTAGAAAACATCTGCTTAGCTAAGAATTGGTTGCTAGGATTTACAGAGATTATCACAAAGTTTTTCCCAAATCTGCTTCACTGGAATGCTAACTGGGTTAAAAACATGTTCTTAATGTTAAATGGACTGCATAGGATTGAGCTGCRCACTTTGCATTGAATCAAATGAGACCTCTGTAGTTAAATTTGAGTTCAGTCCTTTGGAAACACTCATTGTGTATCACGAGTACAGCAATGTTGCAAGTACAGAGGAAGAGAAACCCTTGCTTTAAGTGACAAAGATGTGACTCAGCAAAAATAAAACATAAAAAGCCCCCCAAAACCCCCCCAAAAACAAACAAAAAAACCCTAACAAAAACCCTCCCCAAAACAAAATAAAACCAAACCAAAACCCTAAACAAACAACAAGAAAAAACTCCCAGAAACTATCTAATCCTCTGCAGTAACTATCTWAACTCTGCAGTACCTCAAAATCAGTGACCTTCCTTGTGCATAAGAACAGCAAAGTMTATTAACTGTAATGATGCTATGGTAACTGATGCTTGAAGAAAATAAAGCCCATTGTGTTGAGGTGTTGACCAGCTTCCATTTCTTCATATTAAAATTAATCTGTTGGAGACATTGTGAAGTTGTTAGAGATGTAGATCTTTCTTGGATTGCAGCACAACACAATGTCAGTGACTTTTCTGGGCCTGATAAAGATCCAAAGACTGTGTTTTAGGACGCATCCTATCTAATTTAAATGGCTATCTCTTTGTTCAGTGTTGGAAAGCAGAAATGCCAGGAGACTATGTTCACCTCGGGGCTGTTTGCTGAGTGAATGTCATTGAAAACCCTACATGCTATGTGGAAAAAGGGTACTTGGGACTTGCATTTTAGCTTAAAATGGCAGGGGTTATAGCACTAGCCATAAGAGCTGGGGCTGGGATTAAAGACAACTAAACTCAGTATCAAGCAATGCAGGAATTCTCACTGTGGTCACATACACATCCCAATCGACAGAGTAATCAAGGTGGAAATGGARGAAAATGAAAATGGAAAAATGGAGGAAAAAAAGTTCTCTGTCAAAAAGTCAGTCTTCTTCCTTTTTGGAGTCAAAGATCATTTAATCTACATGAAAAGAAGATCCCACCACTGTGTGCCTGTAAAGAGAAACAGATTAGGCTAAACAGAGGGGATCATTTGTGCAATAAACTGGAGTATGTTTCCTGTCAGATTTTACTGATCAGGTTATGTGATTCTGTTGCTCACAAACATSACAGGTTCCAGCTTCATTAGTTGCTGTGCAGCATGGACACTCTGATGTCCTGGAACTCWGCAAGGGAATATGCCACTGCCATATAATGTCGACATACTGGGATCCTTAACTCTGATACAAGATATGCAAGTGTTTAAGTCTGCAAAGATACATGCCAAGGAAGYAGGAACAAATGGATGTGCAAATACAGGAGTTCAGCTGAAGTGCATGTTGGACCCCTGCCTGTGTGTTATGAGGTCCCATCCACAGGGAACCATCGTATAGAAAAGGTTTTTACTTTTGACTGCTCAGCAAATTTCAACAGACAAGTACTCCATGCTAACATTTCTAGACTCAATTCCAAGTGGAAGAAATTCTTCACGTGGTAGGGGATTTAAATTTGATAGCCTGTTTCTTGAGCAGTCTCTGGTGGGTTTTTTGTATTGGACATCTGCTCACTGATTCATTTCTAAAATTGTGCAATTCACAGAAATGTCTGTTTTGTTAATCCTGCTGGGACTTGATTTTGAACAGTTCAGCAGTTCAGATGGGTATAGATCTGGTCACTTGGAAAAAAATGGTAATTCAGGTGTTCCATGGTCTAACCAGGAATATCTTGAATAACGACAACTGAATGTTAGGCTTAAAAAAGTAGAAATATATTTCCGTGTTTAAGGTCACATCCATCACAGAATGTAGTGCAGTTGAGACCCTCAAGTTAATTCAGACTCAGGCAGTTAATGGTGCRTAAATGCAGTCAATGCAGTGCTTTCAAACCAAAATTCTTATTCAGAGCCAGAAGAAATGGCACTGCAGTGTGTCTTTCCCCAGTCTCCACTGTTAGCCTATGTCGAGATTGAGTTGGGTTCAACAAAATCCAAGGAACACAAAGAAATACTGTGAATAATTCAGGAAGTAAACTGGAATTCCCAGTCTGTCTGCTTGTGCTTTCAACATAAATCCATTTTATATGACAACTGGATTAAAAAACTAAATTTATTTTGCATTAAGATCTTTGTGTCTTTTTCATGAAACTGCCTAGCATCTTTTCCATAAAACTGTGCTGGCTTTTTTGTTGGGGGGGGATAGATATAATTTTATCTTATATAGTTAATTAATTTACTGCTGTTAGTCTCCCTCAAAACATTAGTGGATATATCAAGAGTGTAGGTACAAGTTGCATTATGAATAATAATGTGASATTATAATATGTGAGAGAGTGGAATTCCTAATGATGCCACAAGCACAAGACACTGCAGAACTTTTTATAGAGTTTTGGAAAAGGGGAACTATAAGAAGATAAATGTTTTTCTGACTGAGACATCTCCCTTTTCATGTTTGGCCTTTGTATGAGAAGTGAAAAACTTAAGCTATCCAGCTGGATTCTTGCTGCTGTGAAATTGGTGCCACCATTGGTCGGATGAAGTGAATGTTGCTGAGCATGAGGTCTGCGGCAGAAGAGCAAATGGTCCTTACACCATTGTAATTTATGAGTTAATCACAATATGAAACTGCATTTTTGATTCTGTTCAGAAAGTGCATCAAGCTAAGGAGGAAAGGGCCAATTCAGGACCACTGGCTGAACTAAGAAATATATTCTATAGGCAGAATGGACACTGAAGTAATTTCTCTCTCAAAATACTACACAGAATGAAACCCTACCAGGAGAGTAACACTTACAAAAGCTGGTATGAAGAAACAACCATCTTAGGCATTGTACTGAAATCATACTTCTTAACATCTCAGCATCATTTATTCCTCAGATGAAAACTACTTCTTAAGACTGTTTCATACTTGGGAAAAGCTTACCAGGACTACAATCCTCTTGAGTAAGTTTAATTATTAGATCAGCTAGGATTTCCTGCTTAGAAGGAGTGGTTGGACTCATGCACACCCACATCAGTCAGGCCCTAGTTTCATTGTGTGGTGAGATTTGGGCACTTGTGTCTACRTGTTATAGAATCACAGATTCACAAMACAGGTAAAGTTGGAAGRGACCACTGGAGGCCATCTWGTTCTGCTCCTAGAGGGTCCCCAAGAACACTGCTACTCAGGATTGTGTCCAGATGACTTTTGAATATCTCCAGAGATATTAAAAATATAAGAAGTACAAGATAATTGGATAAAGCTATATTTCAGTATGTGCCCTGAAAAGAGGACCAGAACTAAAAATAAAAAAAAATAGGCATAAGTCAATAAATGTAGACACATTTAGAGACTGACTTGTTAATTTGGCTTAATAATTTTCATGCAATCCTRTTTGCTTTTGGAAATAAACAGACCAAGGTAGTGACTGGGGAGAAGACAGTGAGGTGGCAGTTTGACTAAATAGGCATCTTGTTCCCTGGGCTGTGGAGTTTTAGCAGCATAGACATTCTTTTCAGGGACTGGAAGCAGAGAAGGGGGACTGGTTGGCCTGTGTATAGCCATGAAGGATGAAAGATGATACTGGTTCTAAAATAGAATGTGAGTGTGCATCGCCATGATGGTKTAGACCTACAGGCACTGTTGTGATATTGCTTAAGTTTCTTATCTGTGGTGCAGCATCTAGGTTTAGCAGATCAATATGGGAAATTCAGGCACAAATCTTAGCAGACTTAGTATGTAACAAAAATATTAGTATGTAACAAAAATATTGCTGGAATAAATGTGTCAACAGTTTCACAGTTCTATGAAGTCCTTTAGGTTAAGGTTTTTTTAAGGTTTATAGAACTATTTTTTAATCTAAGTGTTGTCACTAAAAATGTTCATTCTTTTTCATGTGTCAGGTACAGTGACGTCATTTTACATTCCTATTTTGTCCTTTAGCCAGGACCAAAATTAGATGAAGTATGGTTTTCTAACTTTTCTCCTTCTTTTTTTTTTTTTTTAATTTTTGTGTTTAAAATGGGTACCCTCTGTTGTTCTTTTCTTTCAGTAGACCGGAATCTTTATTAAACAAATGAGGATGAAAGAGAAACTAAATTTGTGACAGGTGGAAATGAATAATCTGAAAATTAGATAGCTCTTTAGCTTCCACAGTCATTCTGGGAACTGGTTGCATGGCGTACTTCAAGAATTGTTTCTGAGTCGTACAGTGAGTCCTACCTTTTAGGTAAAATTCTCTGTCAGCTGAGCTCAGTATCACAAGAGAAGTGTTGATGTACATTTTAGCTTTTCATCAGTGAAAAGGTGCTTATTTGTTTCTGCCCTTTAGAACACTTTATCACAGTGCTATCACAGCACTGGCACTGGATATAGGTAACGGTAGGGTTTGGGAGCAATTAAAATTCCAAGTTATACTGTTACATAGTGACAGAAACAAAACTCAGAAACATAATGCACCCACAGTGTGTCAGTGTAACTGAAAACCAGGAAGCATCAAAACCTCTATTCCACTTGTGGGCGTCCTAGGGTATAATTCTTACAACATTGTCTGTGGCATAGTATCATGCTGGCTGTTACACTGAGGAATAGTTTCCCCTGGGCTAGGCTGGAAAATATGCATATGAAGACACAGAAACTGCTAAGATGTCATGTTGGTGAACTATGAACTAAAAAGGAAGAAATGTTTCACGTAGTTTCAAAGGAAAAAACCCTGTATAAGTGAGCTGGAAATGTTGATAGGAACACACAGACAGCACAGCAGATCAGTATCAACAAAGTTTGGTATGCTCAGAGCAAAACAGTGTCAAGACCATGAAAATTTAACATCTAGTTTGCAAATTGGATGGGAAATATAATTTCCTCTTATTATTCTAGGCCAAGGGATAMCAACTGAATAAGTAGTCTAAAATGCATTCTCCTAACACAGATTTTTGCTTAATCATACTTTTGAAACACCCTGTGAGCAACCTGTAATCAGTTGTTATACATAATTATCAATATATCTGCAGTTACTGAGAAATCTCTTGTGTTCAGTGCACAAAATAGGAAACAAGGGCAAATGAAAACATATATTATACATTTCCCTTACAAGAAACTCAGAGACTAGTCTGTGCTGAAGGCAGTTCAAAAATTAGATGAGTTAAATTATTCTTGTGTGTAATTTACTGAGCTTCATGTACCATATATGAACTTCATGACAATCAGATTCTGATAGAATGTATCTGATAAAATACAGATGATCAGAGAGCAATTCCTTTAATTCCAATGCACAGCTCAAAAATAGCTCAACAAAATAACTTCCAAAGTGTGTATTTCTTCCACTGCCTGTAAAGTTTTTCATACATAATAAATGGCTCACACATGGTAAATTTTAGTTGTCTAAAGTTAAGTGAGATAAATCTAGCACTCCTCCCCTCCCTACTTGGGTACTGCAATTGAACTTTGAAATCTGGATGGCTCTAAAGATCCATCTACATTATGCTCTCTTTCATTCTTAGTCTTATTTGGGCAGGAATTCCCTTATATTTGCTGAAGAAGAAGAAAGAGAAAAGGAGAAGGAGAAGGAGAAGGAGAAGGAGAAGGAGAAGGAGAAGGAGAAGGAGAGGGAGAAAGAGTAAAATAAAAGAAAGTTTGTAAGAATGCAATACTTTTAGTTGTTCATATTCCTCATTTTAACAAAAATAAAGTATATAATATATGTAAAAGACAAAATAATTTCTTGAATATTGTTGTTTGTAGTTACAGAACTTGAAAATATAACCACAACCATCAATACATTACAAAGCTGGCATACAGTGAGTCCTTTAAAGGGCAAAAGTTTTAATCCAACGGTATGTAATGGCTTTGTAGTTACATAGTCACCATGAATCAAACTCCTCCTTTACAGTATATTGGTTTACTTGTTATCAGCTTAGTTTTCTGCCTTTTGTTTCCTTTATCAAATGGGGAGACTTTCTACATCTCAGCATAGGCATAACACGCACCGAAATAATTTGCTTTTTTATTTTGGGGATTGGGACCMAACTCTGAATCACTACACAATGAAGGGATTATACATTAAAAAGGACTGTATGCAATCAAGAAGAAATTTTAATTAATCATAAATAGAACTGGTTTTGTGGAAATAATTTGACCTGACAGTTCAAGGTTTGATCAGCACATCACAGAGATTAAAAATACTTTTGACTTGAACAGACAGAGTCCCAGAGTTCCTAGCTTAGGAAAGCTAGTGTGTATAGATCACACAATGTCAATGTTTCTCTTAGTGCTTCCATTCCATTAGGAACCAATGCGGGACTCTTTTAACTTCCGAGAAAGCTTCCAATATCATGCTGTCCTGGTCAATGCTGAAACAACAGAGATTACAAGACATCAAACTACAATTTTTATCCCATGTTCTGTGTGTATAAAACAAGGAGTCAGCTTCCCTTTGAAGTACTAATTGACTGTCTGTACCAATCAGCACCTAATCCCTTTCCTGAACGCATTTAGGTCTCCACAGTAACTGAGCTGGCCTTCTCTGGGGTCTGGGCTGGAAAGCACTTACAGTAAATGTGTAGGATGCAAAGGGAGTTATTGATCTCAGTCTAAGAAAACCTTCCTAAAAGCAACTAGACATAATAATTCATGATTACGACTAACAGCAAGAAGATGGATACAAGCTAGAAGAATCAGAGGCACTATATTAAAAATTAGCAGCAAAAAAGAGGCATCTGATATTTTATTTTATTTCATTTTTTCCCTCCACTCCTTTAACACAGATTATCCAGGAACAGTGGGCACTAGAGATTTACTGATTGTTCTGGATCTTACAAATAAGGTTGGAGATATAATCACAAAGAATTTGCTTGATATTTTCAGGCACAGCTTCAATGAGTACATTGCTCATTACAAGGATTGTAAGTACAAGAAATTACAGATGCATTTTACCCATTGCTGGGAGCACAAGACATACACAAGTGATCATTTAGATCTGATAGCTGATAGCCTCAGAGTCTAGCCAGGCAGCTGAAGTAATTTGCACTTACTTGATTGCAATCTCTGGCCCTCCCCTGAAAYAGAGATCGGGAAGGAGCCCACTTGGAATGCCAGTTTGTAATATGTAAAAGAAGAATGAAAAGGACATAGTAAAGGGAGCATGAAGGATGCTCTCCAGCAAGTACACTCTCTGTCAATTAGAAGAGAAAAATGCCATAAATGACAGTAAAGAACCAAAAACACAGGACTTCAGGTGTCCCATAAAAACCAGCCATTCAYGAAGGAAGCATTCTTATGAGTAGCAAAAGTTTAGACCTAATGAATGCTGACCATTCAGAGAATGTTTATTGTCTTTGAGGGGGGCCATAGATGCATTTATATTTTAGAAGTGTGATAAGTTTTTTATACCACAAAAGCTTTTTGAAAGAATGAATACTTCCTCAAAAGGAAATAATATTTTTAGTATTAATTCCCAGCAGGTAGCATTTATGCTCAGTACTTAACTCTTTACCTAAAATAACAACAAAATATTCTGTATCTTCTTTATGTTCTGAATTGTTTAATTATTAGCCTTTTAGATCTGAGGATTTATTTTCTTTCTCACAGGACACACAATATAGCCACATTTTCTTAAGAGGAAGCAGAACTGCTCCACCRTCTCTGGTAAACAAATAGCTTGGATCAAAACAGAATATTTAAAATATATAATAGATTTGGTAGTAGAATTTCTGCCTTCTGTTAGACTTYAGTGYCCARCAGCTGACATGCTTGGCTAAAAYGTTTTCCTGGTAAATATGGTCATCATTTGTGTTGACTGAAAATTTCTGCAATTGCCCACAGATTTGAGTGCCTCTATTTTGAGGCTATCTGCCTTGCTATACCATAGGGAAATGATCAGTTATTATGAAACAACATTTCCTAGAAAAATTATTCCGGTAGTCCCCTTTAAATATCTTTTCCAGCTTTTGGTTATAAAACCACAAAATTCAATTAAATGTTAACTGAAATAAGAAATTTGTTTCTTCTTAGAGATTTAGTTTAAAGACACACATCATGTTTTTTTCCAAGGACATTTCATTTTATTTATTTTATTTTATTTCTTATTTTTTGTCTTCATATAAAGCAAATTCCTTCTAGGAGAAATTGATTTGCTGGTCTCTTGGGTGGTCATTTAAAACAGGGCTCTTCATATGACTAGAATTGCCATAAAGACAGACCATGTAGCTCTGCAAGGAGGTCAAGACAGAGGGGACTGTAGAAAAATAAACAAATCAAGCAAAGAAAACAAGCCCACTTGTGCTATATCTGCTTATACMTTAGCAGTTTTTTTACCCCTCTGCTGCTCACTGAGCAGCAACTCCCCAGTACTAATCCATGCGGCTCTTTCTTCCCCTTTCAGGAATTATCTAAACCCTCTGTTTAGAAAAGCTGAAGCCTAAAACTTATCCCCTGCTGTCATGTCCACCTTGCCCTGACCCTGACCTTGTGCTGTGGCTCTACTCACATTGTTAGTTTAGGAGGAAAATTTGGAACTAGTCCTCTTTTGACAGCAGAAGGTTAATCTGTAGAAGGAAAARACAGCCAGCACTCTATGAGGAGTAGGTCTGCATACCTAGTGTCTTCAGCTCATTCACCCTAATTGTCAGACTTTTGATATCTCTAACTGACTTTTCTGGTAGCTCTGGCTTGGTCAATGAGATGATGCCTCTGTTCTTGGAAAGGCATGAGAGGGGAGGACTGACCAAAGCTGTGCTCAAACAACGGATATTTCTGATTCTTTCCCTGTCCCATGCCTATGTAAGAACAGCATTTAGCGAGTCCTCACGTTTTGCATCTGCCCTAATCCTTCAGGAGCCCTAATTGATTGTATTTCTCTGGAGACTGGAAAAAGAAAAGGAGGGAAACCACTTTCAACTCAGATTCTTACATGTGAATTAAGTCTAGATTGACAGTTCTGTGAAGAACTGAATACGGGATGACCTTCATATCTTCTATGGCAATCCAAACATTTTTTAATAAAGTTATAATCCTTGTCATAAGTTTTTTCTCAAATGTATTTAACAAGCAATCTTGTAAAAGGAGAGGTAAAAATTTTGATAACAGTAAGTGCATTGCACTGTCCTGACTCACAAGACAGACTACCAAAACGACATTATGAATAAAAGAGTAGAGGGATTTATAAAAAAGGAACAGTTCATAGATTAGAATGGGTCTAAGGTTAGTCAGAAGACTGTTGGGCTTTAGGCATTGAATCACATCTTGTAATATGAATGAAGTGAATGAGCATAAATAAGCTTGAGGTAAAGGAAAATTTAAGAAAATCAGAGCTTAGAGTATTGCTTGAGGAATTTATCTTATAATTGTTAAGTGAAAAATACTACTTTACAATGAGAACTTCCCACTATTAATTATTTCCTTGAATAATATCCTTAATGGTTTCACTAGGATTAAGGTCCTGCTAACCAGGGGTAACTAGTAACAGTCAGTTTCTGATAGTCACACATGGCTCATATGTATTGTAGCTTAGTATTTTACTTCTTAGCAAGCAAGTAATCAGAAATATTTCACAAAGCTATTTTCATTTCTATTTTGACTATTGTGTGATTTTCTCCTTCACTCATACTCAAAAAAGTCAGTTCATCAYTTCTCAAAGTGTACCTGAGTTTGGTTTCACTAAGTAGTACAGTAGCTATAAATTCCTCATCATTTGGCTTGAAAAAGTGCTTGTCTTCCTTGTGCCAGAGGAAGAAGACCTGTATTTATTATTAATAGTGTTCTGCATGTTACTAATCTTGGTTTGAATCAGAAAACCTGACTTCCTATGAAAGCATTAAGAGCCATGTSAAGGGTTCACTAATCAATGCTTTAAAAATATCATTAGTAATTTACAGGCTTTAAGAATGCACCCATAACCCTTCCAGGAAATATGCCAAATATTTTCTATGAAACCTGTTAAATATTTTATCAGCAAGAAATAATTTAAGTCATCAAACGGATTCCAGCTTTTGGTGTCAACCTGGGTCACTGTGAGTTTGGCATACACAGACTGTGTTGGTCCTCAGATAAGGAGGTAAAGTATGAGTCTGTTCTGGAGACMACTCAGCCAAGAAGAAATTCTGCATGTTGCAGCATTCAGAGGATATTAGAACATTAAATAATATGTGGCAAAGGGAGAGATTACCTCCCTGGTAGGTTTAGAGAAAGATCAAGGAGTTGGAGGAGGCAGTCTGAGCCCCAAGTAGGCCATACAGGAGAGACAGCAAGCATATTCCACATGATCTCTTGCTTAGTTTTAGTCTCCTTCCCCAAATCTGCTGAGCAACAATGATGTGACAGATGCTTTTTGCACATATTAGCCTCCTTCAGGGTGGTGGAGGTAGTTGTAAAGTAGTAAAGTGACTCAGCTATCAGGCAAGGCAACCTCTTTAAAAGGTGCTATATGAAAATCATGTGGCGTGAATGATCAGCCCAGGGTCTTGCTGTGAGCCAGGCTTMGCTGTGAGCATGTGCCTAGGCTGCTCTCAGGGAAAACAGTGCAAAGGAGTTAGGAAGCACACTTCTTAGCTTGCTGCTGTTAGGAAAGGAGGAAACATCCATCATTACATTACATATATAGATCAACAGATTTTGCATTCCTTGTGGTGTTATCATGTCCTTTCATCAGCTAACCAGCTAATTTACACCATCACAGCCTTCCTGTTACAGATAGAAGGAAGGATTTGATGCAACCCAAAACCCTAACTCACTCATTACCCAACAGAAAGTCACTCTGTTATAGTAGTGAACCCAATGAATATAAAAGCATTTTAATGGAAACCTTCCTTGCAGCTGGAGAACATCATTCTGTTTGAAGAATTTCTGGTAAACAGGCATTTTCCAAAACATAAACATTTGGGTTTTAAATGAATATTTATTCTGTTTCTCTCTACATTTATTTGTAAAAAGGAAATGTCTATATAAATAGATGATTAAGATCTAGAGTGTATATTACCAAAGAGGGATTGTAGCTTATTCCTGATCCCTGTAAGAAAGAAAACTTTCTKAACCTGTGATGGTCAAAGGAAACAAAATATTGAAAGCTGCTTTYGGTACATTTAGAGTGGAAGAGTGCACTGTTGCACGTTCAGAGCTTTAAGTACTTCTGACTTTTTATGGTGCATAGGACACATGCATTATCACAGAGCAATAGCCAGAATGATTTGTGAAGCTGAAAAGCTCATGTGTGTTCAGAGACAGCTTGGGGACTGGTATGTAAATTAGGAGAAAGGAAAAAAAGTCTCCCTTGCATGTTACTCAAAGCCCTTAGTTATTTCTCCTGGAATATAAAAACTGGAGCTAACCTCACTCAGCAAGACATTTAGCATCAAGTAACTTACATGACCTGTCTCACAGATGCTTTTAAATTTGTTTACAGTGTTCCTCTCTTTAAATATTATATGGTAAGTTGATGCTTTAGCAAAGCTGAAGTTTTGACTCACTTCTGGCCTTTGTGCTGTGGAGGGAGTTGCCAGTGGTGAGGAGACCTGAGCTGATCATTAAACTGAAACTCTTGTCAGTGTGCTAGCCTGAAAACTGATCTGCACTTCCAAGTCTCTACTTTTACTTTTCTCAAGTCACCCTAACTTTAAAAATAAAACTTTCTTCTGTAAATCTTCTTTCAGCTAGTTTTAAAACAGCAGAATATCCTTTTGTCATCTTAAATAGTTATATATTCTATTAGATCAAAATTCTGTGCTTGCAATAATCACACAGATGGCCAGAAGATGTCAGGGAGTCAGGGTCAGTATTGACATATTTCTGATAGACATGCTTACATCAGGGCTGTGATAACTTTGAATTGCTGTGCATACTTTTTTGAGGATAAAATTTGTTCTTTACTTACATGCAAGGTCATCACAGAATCTAAGAGAAGAAGCTGTGAGATTCAGATCTGTCCCCCACCCTACCATTAACAACACCAGGTACACAAATAAACAGGAACCAAACACAAATTTCTCTCAAAACATACATTGAACTTTCCAAGAGGACACACAAGATATCAAAATAATGAGGTGACTATTGCTTTTAGAAAGAGTAGATATTCTGACTTCGTGTTAATTTCTTCCTGTTCTTTGTGCTTAATTGCCAGAATGTGCCTTATTTGTAATCATCTGTACTGCAGGTCAATCTAATAAGAAGATCCRTGTAGCTCTGTATGACTCATGTCTAATTCCCCTTGTTGAAGTTTCCATTACCCCCTTAAAAGAGTTCAGGAATGGTACTCAATACCACATGTAGAGTTTTTCAGAAGTTATTTTCAAATTCAAATAAAACAAGCAGTTCCAATAAGATTAAAATACCTAGGAAGAATGGATTTTTCAAAAAGAAAAATTGTTTTGTAGGAGGCTGCAAACTGCTGAAGAAATAATTCAGAGCATGACCTTGCTTTATTGCACTGTATTTTGCAAAATAAATGGGATTAGGGGTGGATTCTGAGCAACATTTTTCCCTTGATCTTTTTATTTATTTTTTTTTTATAATACATATTTAACATGTTTGACTTGAATGGCTTTTTTATATTAATGGCTCAGAGGCTTTACAGGAATGTTAGCAGGAAGGTATCACTATAGGATTCTGTGGTTATTTTCTTTATGTCCATTAAATTGCAGTACTCTTAAATTGTAATAGACARAGTAATATGTGAACAATTTCTTTGTGCTCTAATCCTGCTCCTTTCTCATTCTTAGCTGCTTTCTGGGAAGTAATTTAAAAACAAACTAAGCTCATAATGGCCCATAGAAGGGTAAATGACAATTAAAGTAAAAATCTTCTAAATGCAAAGATATGTTTCTCTGAATGCTTAGCTGTTCAGGTCCTTACCCATGTGGTTAACCTTTGTCCACCAGTGTGTTTCACCAGAATATTTTGAATTATGTTCATTTTTGCTGAAATTGTAAAAAATATTTCTTTCCTTGTGATCATCCTGTTGAATACTGCTTTATAAATTGATTTTWTATATATATATACATATTATATAGAGATATGTATATATTCATGTGTTAATAGCTTGCAACACCAAGTGGTATCACTAGATTTCCTATAYATTTTTTTTTAACTCAGAAACCAAGAGATCATGGGAGAGAAAAGAGGAAAATGTTGATATAAATCCAGGAGTTAGTACAACTATTTCATGTGTTATTTCCCAGCTTCCAATCTACAAAAATCAAAACAGAAGAAATAATACTTTTCTTAAAAAGGGAACAGTTTCCTTAAATCCACCTTTCACGTTATTATTATTTTTAATGGTAATACATTAGAGGCTGCACCTGTAATTTTAAGAAAAAAGGAGCTTGAAAGTAATCTTAAGCACCTGTCTGGCTCCTGACCTTGAAGTTTTCTCTCCTTGTTTTATTTCAAACAAGTAAATCTGCCCCGCCCTGCTCTTATCTAGCAGAGAGTAGCTTTTGGCTGTGTGTAGGTAACGTAGTTGGTGTTACTGGGCCTGAGGGTCAGGAGTCAGCTGCTTTTACTCAATGGCAGAAATGTAGGTATGGTATAGGGGTATAGGGGACAGAAAGACTGGGTCTGTAACACACAGAACACTAGAGTCCTCATTAATGCAATTTACAGTATAGATAGAAGTTAACCCATTGACACAGACTGAGGAACAGGACATAATATTCAGACAGACAATGGTGTTGATAAACCAGCTATGTAGAACTGAAAGTTTTAGTGTCCTTAAGAAAAAAAAAAAAAAGTGCTTTAAAGAGGGATTAGGAAGATTTAGGTAGTGTTAGACAGTATTCTTGCTATGCCTGAAGAAAAAATATGGAGAGGGATGAGTGCARTAATAATTTTTCCTACAGCTATTGAAAAGGTGAAAAGCTTTGAAATTATAYAGAGAATAAAACTGTACTTCCTGTTACTAAATCACAATGTAAATTTAAGAAACGGCTGAGGAGCAAAGACAAGAAGAGGTCATGACTCTTGATGAGAGAGAGAGAGTAAAGAAAGAGTGGAGCATGGGTATATTTTATATAGACAAAGAAATGCCTGTTCTGTAAGAGCCTGTCATGAGAGAAGCATTTCTGAGGAGAAACAAATGCTAGGCATTGAACCTGAGGAAAGGCTCATGATGAACATGCTGATGAGATTATGTGCCTATAGAACACACTAAATGATACTGCCTGTTGTTAATTGAGGAAGAAGGTAATAGAGAAGGTTTGGCTAATAAATTTTCTTGATAAATTAAGAGGTTTGTTTTTTTAAACCAGTGGAAAAAATTTTATTAGAAAATCAGATCATCATTTCAGTCTAACAAAAGTGGAAAAAACAGGTAGATTAATGACTTGTTCCAGTAAAGTCAGCTTTATTTTGTGTCTGTGGTTGAGTTTTCCCAAAAACAGTGATGATTTCTTTGACATCATCATGAAAAAAATGACAGAACRTGCTTAACACGACTAGAATTGAAGAATTAACAGATTCATGAATTACAGACTGCACAAAAAACCCAGTAAAAATATAACTGTATTCAAACTGCTGGATTAATGAGATGACTAAGTAGCAATTTTGCTCTTCAGCTAATCAAAATCATGAAAAATTTCTGATGAGAATTTCAAACCAAGTGCAATTGACAAAAAAGCTGGTTTGGAGAAGCTATTGATATTTTAAAAATACAGCAACTAGAATTGAAGTGAGTTATCTATGGTTTGTGATTTTTTCCCCCATCAGATTTCTACTGTGGGATTTTATGGAAATGACACTTCTCTAATATGTGCTTGTAAYGTATGATCAATTTATTTCACATTGAAACTTCAATTGTTAACTAGATTAATGTTCAATTTTAAGCATTTGTACTCATTAGCATTTACCTCATTAGTAATTTGAACAGCTTTGAATTTTTTAGCAATACATTTTAAAATGCTGATTCAAAAACTTTTTTGTGGTGATGAAATTTTCCTCAAGGGTGTGTTCAGTGCTCCAGACTGAAGGTGGAACTGAGACAGCTACTATCATGGCATATTGTCATCTTAGACCAGGGCCTGGAGCACAAATGCTCCTGAGATGATTCTTCTAATGGCTGATTTAGAATACAGACAGTAAAATGAGTCTTTTTAAGGCTGAGTTATCTCAGACCTCAGTGGTTACCCTTGGTTGGGTCTACATGGTTTTCTTTGCAAAACATAACTTGCTTGGAGCCTGTCTCACTGAAGAATTACCTTAGCTTAGCTGTGCATACCTTTTTGATTGACATGTCATATGCATATTTGAACACGTTACACATTGCCATCACATCAGTGATTTTATAAGAAAGGGGGATTTAATGCTAACAGTCTTGTAACATTTCATCTATCAGCTTCTTGATATTTAACTGGGGAGCATTTTTTATATTGTTTCAGTCTGAAAGCAGTTTTTCAATCAACTGAGGATTTGTCTGTCAATATTGAATTGTCTAAACTACTTAGAACAGTTGATGTATCCACTGTCTTATTCAAGTTCAAATGCTGACTACACCTGCTGCATTATGTTTGGCAGTTTAACACTTTCTATTTTTAATTCCTAAAAAAAGTCAATTAAATTTTAGTCTGACTTCTTGAAAATATTTTATTACTTATCTTTAGTTATTTCAACTCCATTCTGTCTGATTCTTGTACTTGATTTGTTTTTTCTGCTTAATTGTTTAGTAGATTATTCAATTTCAAATAATTTTCAGAGAACACTTTCAATATKTTACTTTGTTACTCATTGTCTCAAAGTTTATGAGACTTCCTTAACTTACTTCTTTTTGGCTCAGGGAAAAAGACACAGCTGGATTTATTTGGTTTTATAAATATTAAGATGTACTGTTGTCATGGTGCAACTTTGCTGACATAAACACATTTTATTAATGAAAATGTCTAAAATTTCAATCAGTGCTTTTGACCAGCATCTACATTCCATGAGATGAGGCAGGTGTCTGAACACAGAATTTAGGAAGTAGTGTCTTAGACATAGGCATTCATAGAAAATTTCACAACAACTAGTTTGTTTCTCCTAGATTTCCCATTGAACAGACCCAATTCCTCAACCTCCATATAGCTAAACAATCCAACATCTAGTCCTTTAGAAAAGGTAGAAATGKTTTTGGAGAAAAATAATTATTGAAGTCCTGTATTAAGAAGTGGAGCTCTTTTCTTAATCTTTTTATGAGGTCTCTTTTCATTCACTRTATTGATTAGATATTACCCTGCTTTTGTAGTTTCCCTAGTTTTGTGTTGTGCTTTAATAAAATTACTACAGGTTTTACCTCATTTCATTGAAAAAAAAACAGAGGGAGAAAAAAAAAGAAAAATGTTAAGCACAAATCATTTTACAGATGCACATCCAGACCTTGCTTTTGTTTTTGCAGCAGAAACAATCTGTCTGAAATATAATTAATCACTTCCTTCACCTGCATGTCTCTGTGCATAGCTATGTGTGCTCATTTTCTTCACACTCTTTCACTTAAGAAACAGATGTTACWTGCTTCAACAGGAAGGAAAAGGTGCTAGCACGCTCACAGAGACCAGCTGGGTATGTGGAGCTTATTATATTCCTGCAACAGYTTATTCTTTGCAAGACTGACTTACTGCTTTCCACTTCTCCGTATACAAAACTTCCTGTGGCTGGAGGAAATAYACCCCTGTCATCATATAGCCACTAAAAGGAACAAATCACCCAGCTCTAGCCCTTTCCTAGTCTCCAAGTGTTTTCCTCCTAGGCTACAATCCATTAAAAAAATTAATTCAAGAGACTGCAATCACAATTGCAGCATTTACAGCAATTAGGAGCAGTAAATGCCTSTGTATTCTTCTGTAGGTCATTTGGATTCTTATCATATTTGCAGTCTGATAGTCTTTGTCATTGATACCCATGCTTAAGCGTATGTCAGAACACCACAAYAAAGCAACCTCCTCTCAGGCAATTTCTCCAGATGGCCAGCAAACATGTATTAAAGCTAAACATTCAAGATACTCAAGGATAAGAAACAAGCCTAAACTTTCAAACCCTGTTCCATGTACATAGTAAAATTGGGAAAGCAGTTTCGTACTTTGTGAAGACTGAAGTAAATTGACTTTACAAATATTTTAATTTCACCTGGGTGTAAGAAGAGAGATTTCCCATGTCTAATTCAGGAGGTAAATAGAAATGACAGGACATTTGTAAAGCTTTCTCATTTAAATTTTACAGTGTCACCCCTTTTCTTAGCTTGCATGCCTTTGCTATGTTCAGTCAGTCTTGTTTTTCTGTCAGCAGTGGAAGGTTTGACAATCTTCCTGAACACTGTCAAGCCCTGCGCTGCCTATTCTGTGTTGCCAGTAACAGAGTCAAAAGTAAATCTAGTCCAAAATTGCTGGAATACCCCCTGCAAAACAGTGTTTGTGCAGAATCTAGGGTGAAAGCCTCATGTGCTGACATCCAGCTGTGACCTGATGAAAGCACTGCTCATTGTAAAGGCAGATTGTGTTTTTGAGAACACTCAGGAACCTTATGAGTAATAGGAGAATCTAAAACTAAGACATTAAAGATGCATGCACGGACTTTCTTTTGTGTTTTGAGGTATACTGTTGGTATAGAACCTCTCAAATCTTACGTCTTTAAAGGAATAAAGGAACCAAAAGAAAAATTTGAACATTTAGGATGAGAAGTTGTATCCTTGGTACACAACCAGTAGTAAGAGTTCAGCTCAAAACAAGGAACTTAAAATATTAGTGATACTATATTATAGTGGCATCAAAAGATGAGAAAAACYGCTCTGTTAAATTTATTTGTAATTTTGTGTACAGATTTCTTCCTGTGGTTTCCTTCTGGCAAATACTGAAGAGGTTGATGCAGTTAATCATACGCACAGATCATGTTTCCAGGGACATCTTCCACTAGGCCAGGTTGCTTAAAGCAGTTTTGATTTATTGAAATTACAGGGACAATTAAAAAGAATCAATTTGGTGCAGTACAAGGGTCATGAAATACATAGATCTAAACTCTATTCAGTTGCTGTTGGGGGGCAGGGAGGTGTCCTAGCACCCTTTGTATTGGCAGAATGTCAAAGTAGACCTGAGGAATTATAACAAGAGGAAGTCAAATGTCCTTGGAAAAATTAGCAGGTGGAAAGAAAAAGAAAAACATTTAGAAGTTAAATTATAATTTTCTCTAATCATT
>CADDXX010000079.1:1621690-1676001 GCA_902810485.1 Alauda arvensis | reverse complement strand
ATTGTGATTTTGTTGGACTGGAGACTTGGTYTGTGTTTCTTGCCAATGTCCAGGCTAAGCCTACTTAGAGGAGGACATAGTTTGAAAAACATAATTATACTACCATGTTTGCATGGGGCAATGAGATCTTCCAAAAGTCATTAATATTCCATCATATTCCAAAAGTCAAATTGAGTAGTCACTTTCCTTTGTGTTCATAATAAAAGAWAAACACCTCAATTTTTATAGTGTGTCATTTGTCCAGTGAATGCCTCAAAATAATTTGGACTCTGACTGTCAGGGTCTTTGATAGCAACAATTTTTTTAATAAAGCAATCAACATATTAACTCCTGCATGACCCAAACCCTCTTTTAACATGTGGATGCCATCATCTCAGTTGCCATTCTTCAGAGATTCCCTAAGGGTTAGACTTCCAGGAACAGCATTGCACAGCAAAAGCTTTTTTTTTTTCTGGAGTGAAACTATTGCCAAATTTGATTTCAAGCTAGGTAAAACGTTGCTTGGCACTGTGATGTGGTTCCTGCAAATTTCATACTGCCTTCAATAATGTAATAAAAGGTACTTTGGCAGGTAATACCAAACTGGTGCCCTAGCCAAGTTATATTGCGTCTAGTAGGGCATCTCTATCGCCAGTAAAAATATGATCACACTTTTTGTGGTGGATTTATGCATTCATGTACTTTTTTATCTTCATTAAAAAAATGTAGAAAACAGACTGAATTAAATTTAAAACATTTTCTTGTCTCCTGTGTTTATTTGCTACATTATATTTTAGATTATTTTCTTGTTCATATGAAAACCACATGAAACCTAAGCAAATGCATCTTATTGCAGGATGCTATATTTATCATTCTTTATTTATGCTAACAAGGAAAACAAAAATGCTGTTCAGTTAAGGCTTCATCCTTCTCCAGCATTAAGAATATATTTTTCATTCTGGATTTTCTGGAACCTTACCCTGCTTTTCAGCTCTATGGGAAGGATAAGTTGATTGAAGTCCATATTATATCTACTAGCCATTCATGTCGAGAAATCCTAAATTACCTATAATACACCTAACAGTGAAGAAAGCAGGGGAAAACTCGCATCTTCTTGTAATATCAGTTTAACTATGTGAAACTGGTTGCAGCTGCATGAAGCTGTCTTAATGTGGCTCTCAGATAGTGATGGCTACAGTAAAGACATTGAAAGGTTTTTTTAAGCAGTGTTACTTGTGAGGTCATGACAACATCTGAAAAGGAAATAGAACAAAACATATGATTAATAGGAAGCAAATTGCTTTAGTTCACAGAAAGAGCTTAAAAATAAGCTAATTTTCATTTACAGAATGAAAAAGAAAATCAATTGTACATCCTAGGAATATCCTCTTATTGCCCCAAACTCATTGTCTTTGGCAGAGGTAGAGTATTGAGTTTTGGCAGCAAAATAATAATTGGATTGCAGCAGAATTTCAAAGCAAATTTCCTCCTATAATTTGCCAAATATAATTTTAAATACTTCCAACAGAACCCCCAAAAAGAACAAAGCACTCTTGCAATCCACAGTGATCAATGGACAATAGTCATATTTAGTAAATCAGAGCAGAAAAAGGCTAATGCATGGGGATATGTTTCCATCTGGTAATGAATCAGCTTGTCTAGAAGCTATGTCTGAGCCATGCTGTGGGTAAGAACTGACTCAACCAAAGATATGGACTACACGACTTTTCAYATAATTTTCTTTTCCGTAGTTCCAGCATGGACCTCAAAAAGAGGGCTACATAGAGAAGWACCTAAAACATATAAAAGTTTGGGTGTTGTTTCTAAGAATTWACAATGCTGAGTTACAAAAAGACCTATCAAAAGAAAACAAAGAGCCAAGAACATCAGTGTGGRATTTGGGACAACATGCTGAGGGACAAAAATCTAAGCTGAAGAACAGGAGGCACTGAAGAAAAGTGTTTGAACCAAATTTTCACTTGGACTAAGGTTTTTTTTTTTCCAAACTGTAGATATCAGGATTCATAGTGTAAGACGTCTGCTTATTTGAGATATGTGTGCAATAGTTAAACTTTATTGTTAGTAATTATAATAATGGATACTCATGTGATGTGATGATAATACTGTAGATATTTTCAGGAAAACAAATCTTTCACATACTTCCACAATTAAGTTTAGAAATATCTGACACTCAGAGGTCACACAATTGCACTGTGTTTCAAAGCATTTTTCCTTTCTAACTATCCAGAATGTTTATTCCTCATAGTCTTAAAGTCTTGGTTTCAAATCCCATCTTCCACAAATATTTTTTAGTAACTTGAATAAAAAAAATAAACAGCAAAGAGACAAGGAATGGACTTTTTAATTTCTTTTATTACAGAAATCTTCAGAAAAAGACACCTAGTCAGTACTCACACTGAAAGACAAAATCAGAATTTTTAGCAATCTYTGAGATAAGAAAACTCACAAGTTTTTTAAAAGAATAAAAAATATCAAACAACAAAAGTATATAAGCATTTAAGTCAATACACAATTGTTCACAGACATTTCTAAAATTTTCTATTCTCAAGCCTAGAAAAGAGTTAGAGTTTTTAAATATCAGAATCAAATTATGATGCTAAATTGATAACTGACAAAGGTATATTTCATTTTACAATGTAATTTTAAAATTGAACTCCTTTTTGTAAGAATGGAAGCAGTTATTATGTTAATTTAAAATTAATAAAATATTAAAGGAAATGTCCAGTTTAGCAGCACAAAATATTCAATAGGGGTTCAGTATAGAAACCGAAAGCAAAGAATAATTATATCTCCACTTGAAAAATTAGGAACTTCCTCTTAATTCTCATTTTGTCACTTATAGCAGTTTCCGATACCTCTCAGAAGGTATTGACCTGCTGATACAAAAGATYTTAAAAATGTTGCTAAATTTACAGTTATATCCTAAGTCAGGAATTATCTCTAGTTTTTGTTCATGTTAASCTGCACATCCCAGATAGCCTTGGTGAAGCGTTCCAAACTTTTCCATACTGGGGATCTGGCCCTCTTTAGCAGGGCTATATAATAAAATTTCTGTACAACTTTCACCCAGACTCATAAAACCTGGAAATGTCTTGAACAGAAAAACAAAAGCTCTGTTATCCTGTGGAAATTATTATGGAGCAAAAAAATACAGGGTATGGTTTAAAGTAACTTCTGAGTTCATGGCCTCATATGGTTGGTTAATGTACAAGGTTCAAAGGTAGGAAGTAAGAAATCATTTCCATTAGAGGAGAACACTCTTGTATGCAACATAGGGTCAAATGAGGCCTTGCTTTTTATCCTCACAGAAATGAAACAAGTGAAGTAATAATTTTTTTGATAAAGAGCTTCACTGTGGAGGATGAATAGAATCTGGAATTTATTTCATTGTCCTTTGCCAATAATACATCCGTTAACTATGGGAAGCACATTTTTATGCTGCAGAGATTAAAAACATTCTAACCAAAAGCAGCTGCCAACCAGTTGCAAATAACATCTTTCATAACTAGACTAATTCAGCTTGAAATCCTGGTGACTTCTTTCTGAAGTATTTGACTTTAAAATAAATGTCCATTTTATTCAACAAAACAGAAATACATTATGTTGTTGYAAAATTGATGAGCATACTGAAACATTTGTTACATCTCCAGATTGTCATAGGACATTGTGTCGCCACATTGAGTTCTCATGACCACATCAAATCTTCCTTCTGTGGTATGGCTCAACTTTCCTCAGTATGATGAGTTGAATGCAAAGTCTATTTTCCCTTCAAAGGGTTTAATGGCTTGGGGCTATGGTTTTTGGAAGAGGGCTATGACACAAAGAAACTGTCTATGAAAGAGATATGGCATGGAGTAAAAGGTGGTTATCCCAAAGTTTAAGATGAGTTCCCAGAGGAACAAAGGGCTACTGTACTTCTCACTACAGTCTATGAACTGTCTTTTCCAATTTAAACACATATCATTCTGGGTAGACTGCAAAAAAAAGATTTAAAAAAATTAATACTTTGTAATGCAGTAAAAATACAAGAACTCATTAAAAAAATCATTTAATGACTCTTAAAAAATTGACTGAGATGATACATAGAATTGGAGCAGCAAAAACAAAATCAGGCTTATTTGAAACATGTGTGTCTTGAAATTTCCAAACTATTTAAGATTGGTCTAACTCTACAGCCATGAGAGTTGACTGAATACCCTCTTAGCTTGTAACTTCCCTGGCATCATCTGGAATATTTTTAACAGAGGTCATTAACAACTTCCTGTTTTCTGCTTGAATGCTTAATTTTTATTTATTTTTAAAATTTTTTTGGTTCTTTTCTCTTGAAAAAAGGTACAAGTCACGGTATATATCTGACTTATTTTCCCTTATCCTTAAGCCAGTCTTGGTTAGGAGAACATAAAATGGGACATAGTCCAAAAAAGTGCATCTGGTATATTTTTTTAGTTTTGGCTCAACTATCTAACCAGAAGTTGAAGAATGGAAGGATTGAAGCCATCTGGCAGAAGCAGTGTGAGGAGATAGTGCTGTTTTAGTTTTTTAATGTTTCCCTCTCAGCTTTGCAAACCATTTCATTTAAGTTACTCTTGCAGCTGTGGCTAGGTCTTTGGCCACTTATCTCCTTACAGCATGGTGAAGGAAGTACAAAATCATTAATTACGAAATCAAATTATTATTGATTGTTTTATATTCATATCCTCATTTTGTATCTGGTTACATAAAATTGTATGCAGAATGACACTATTCTTTGTATATGACTATTTTATTTGATGTAGTTTTCATCTTAATTGTGGACATTTTTGAAATCTAAAGTATAGAACAGAATAAATTCAGTATGAACTAAATATTTAAAAAGAATTATCTTTAAAATTAATAATGAGAATAGTTACTTCTGTACACCAGAAACAGAGAAATTTTGTTACTAAAATTTACTTCTGCACTAACTTGCCTGCATTCATTTATTGAATGATTTCAACAAGCCATAGAATAAGAAGAGTAAGTAGAGAGATATTCAGCTTCTGTGTCAAGGAAATGAGACTCAGCTTTTGCTTTTACTTAAACCTATAAAATATTGCAGTCAACAGAATTCCACTGACTTAGTCTAAATTAATAACAGGTCCTGGAGTCTACTGTGTTCATGGAGAATTAGCTAATGAAATATTCACTCTAACCTGGAATTGTTCCTACTGAAACTAATTCTACTATTAGAAGATTGAGGGTAGGATTAATTTCAATGAATTACCACTAGAAAAAAAAATACTGATTTTCTTAAATAAGATGTTGTCTCATTTGAGACACAACACTGATGTTATCGAGATACCCACACTTGGTCAACAAAAATATGGGAAAGAGAAATATATCWGCCCTTCCAGAAGAGCAGATGGTAGCCCAACAGCATATCCAAAAGTTCCTGTAACAACATTAGATACTTATGTCTGAAGTAACCCAAATCAATTTCCCTGCCCTGGTGAAGGCAGGCTCACCTTCACTGAATGACTAGTCTGAGACTCCTTGCACTGAGGAGGTGGAACCAGAAGGAATACTTTGTCCAAGATGGACAACTCTGAAACACCTAAAGCTAAGTAAGATCATTCTTATTTTAGTTGATTTAATACCATTTAACGACAATAAACATAAGTAAATGCTACCAAGATAAAATGATACATTTAGCATTTTTTCCCCAATTAGAATGTGTTTTGATCCAAAATATGACTAAAATTAATAATTCCCTATATTAATGTAGGCAAGGGTCAGCAGGCTCATATTAAAGGTAGGAGAGACATAGAAATATCACTCAGATGGAAAAATCTCTTTTGTTGTATTCAATTTACTTTTAAAAAGCACTTTCACACATCTTTCATCACTCATATTGAGGCCAATGATGCCTTCCTTTGCTGTCTATTTTATTGGGAGAATGGTCTAACCTCAATTTTTTTGCACAAATTATAAAGATAGTTGTTAACTTAAAGCTATGTGACATACACCTAGCAAAATTTCAGTGGAAAAAGCAGAAAGAAACTTTTATAACTTAAAGCACAGATAGTTCTTGCAGGTCATCTGGCAAAACACCTGAACTAAGAAAAAACTAGGAAAGAAAAAAAAAAMCACCAGAAAAAGAGAGACAGAAAGAGAAAGGGAGGGCTGTTTTTAATCTCCATGCCTGTCATTTATTTCTTTCACACAAAAAGTATGGGACACAGATGGCTGAATGTCAAAGATCGTACCCTGTTTGCATGCTTCATAAGGCATGGGACAAATATATGAAACAGGCTGGGCAAACAGAAAAATCACAAGAAATGGGTGCATTTTTAGTGAACCAGGTCAAAGGTTGCACTGTTTTTGGTGTTTTACAAATGTTTGACAGATTAAATGCCCAACTCCCATGGTTAGCAAATAAGCCATGCAAGTAAGAGTACTCATAAGAAATAAAACTTCCTTCAGTGTCCTTATTGTGAGGGATCAGGGTCAATTAGCCTATCTAGCACATCTATGCTCTCAGCACACATGCACACTCCTGATATATGTTGGAGTTTGGAAAACACTTATTAAAATGATTTGGTAACTGTGAATTAACACCCTGGTAAAAGATTTAAAAAGGATCTCAAAATGTATTAATCAAACTTTTAGAAGTATATTAGAAGCAGGCAGCTAGGGTACTTYGATATCTTCATCAAAGAAGATAATAATTATATTACCTCCTATTCGCCTATTTGGCTCTTGGATATCTTTCTTGAGTAAAAGATATTTAGCACCATTTCTGCTTTTCATTGCAATGGAAGTAAGTAAGAATTATCTGGAGACTGAAAGGTCATGAAGTTTCAAGACTTCATAGTCCACAGACCCATAGCAATATTTTTCAAGTTATTTTCTGTTAAGGCCACAAAGTTTCATCCTTGTTCATCCCAGTAGTCATCAGTCTGACATGTAAGGTAAAATGCTATGATTGTTTCAAATAACAAATTTTCACATAGTGGCAACATGAGAAGTTCTTGGTAGACCTATGAGAGTATTGTAAATGCACTTGAGGATCAATGAACTGTATATAAACTCTTTGTACAAGTATTGATCCTTACATAAATCTGTACTGTGGCAAAGTATCTTTTCAGAAGAGGTTGTCTGAGTGCCATTATGGTGACTCCGAGATTTTGTGTTTGTCTGTGTCGGGTCTTTCTTCCCTTTGGCAATTTGTCAAGGTAGAAAGCATCTATTTTTCTGGGTGATTTTTTCTGCAGAAATGACTATTAGAATGATCTTGTCAAGAATCCATACTGTTTCACGTTTTCCAAATCTGTGGTCCTTATTTTAAAAATGTTTCTCAAAGTAAGTTTTTCATTTGTTCTCTGTCCCTGAAGATTTTCTCTAGGTAACTGGGGTTGGGATCAAGACTGGACAGCATTATATGCTAGTACAGGAAAAGCCTTTTTGAGGCCAGATTTGATTATGGCTATGGAATACTTTAATTCTATTATTGAAGATTTTAGTTTATTTTCCTAAGGAAACATGGTTTACGAGGTGATATTCTATATTTTTATTCTCTTGATGCATCTCATTCCATTCTTTCATCCTTAAATAAAGCAAATTATATTTCAGTCAAATTGTATGTAAGGGAGTGGTCTCGGGCAAAGATGTTTCTTTAAGTAATACAGAGCTAAAGTGATGAAAAAAGATATTAGACGTGTTGATGACTGTGGATTGTTGCTTGCTGCAGCTGCCTCCTGGTTACTGAATATCAGAGAAGCCACATGGAAGAGCAAATTTCCCCATAAAGTTTCAATCAAAGCTTGCAGTCAAGCATAAGAAGCAAAACCATAGAAAATCAGCCTCCAGTGTTATGGTGCTCAAAAAACTACTTGTGTTACTAAAAAYGATTGTGTTTTTTTTCTTAGTTAGGCTTTGCAATAGAGGGGTTTTTATCAGGGCTTAATTTGATTGAGTTACACTGAAAGATATTTCAACCTGTTCTACAACTTTCTCTGAATTACTTAATGCACTTCTGCAACATTTTGCTCCTGTGATACATTTTTTTTTGGGTTCATGTTTTGAGAATTGAAAATTCTGAAAACTTTCTAAGCAACAAAGGAGAAATGTGCTTGAGTCTTCTCTATAATTTCAATATGTTCTCCATGTCAGATGAACTCCATGCTTATGCGTATGCTACGTGGAAAATTGTAAATCAAATAAGTACAAACTCAAAAATACACTCCAGATATTATTTTAGGCTGATGTCACTTTTGGCAGCTGTCACTAACAACTTTTGCAAGAAGGATCTTCAGAAAGAGTAAAGGCTTTTGAAGCAGTAGGTTTCAAAATCTGGTAACCCTAGGTATCTGGCTATTGAGAAAAGAAGATTTACTATATTAAGAAGACTGGATTAACAGCTATTAATTTTGCTCTGTACCCTACCTGCTAGTTGAAATACACAGCACTAAATTTTATAATTTTTTTTAGCTACAGACTTTACAAAAGAGAAAATGCATATTCACACTACTCAGAGCAGCAGGTTGGCTACATATTCCCAAATGTTGGTGTTTGTATTTGTGTATATGCTCATGCATGTGGGATTTGCACATATATAGACATATATATATGCTTTTTATGTGCATGAACTACGTGAAACTTCAAAATAATAAACAGATCACAAAGAAACTGAAGGGTATCTACCTTACTGAAGCCTCCTTTTTAGAGCATACATTGTGGCTTTATTTGGAAAAAACAATGTTTTCCTTCCCATTATTTTGTGTGTGCATGTGCATAAGAGTTAGATTTCTGTACTGGGCAGATGAATAGGTTATATTACATTTGAACGTAACTCTTTTGACAAAAGGAGTGCAAACCTTTAACATTTCCTCTTTTTGTCAGAAATATTTGCTGCTTCACTTCAGGGACTGACATGGAATGACTGATTCACTAGGCTTCAAGTCCTAGTGTGAAAAAAGTAAGATTTCACAGGTGCCTCTCCCTGTTCCCACATTTTTTATGCTATGTAGAGGACACATAYAGCCCTCAGAAAGCAGTAGCCACACACCAGACCTACTTTCAGAGAGCTGCTCCTAACAATCGTTCTGCTTGGCTTAGCTAAGCAGCTGCTTGCCTGAGTGAACTGCAAAACCAACTTTACATTCAACAGCAGAATAACAGCTTTTAACAAGCTGGAAATTCTGGGTAATCATATGCAACATCTAAACTGACCAGCAGTTCCATGGCTTTGACTGTTGCAAAGCCTTGTTCTTCTCATTGCTTGTGGCGTAGATGTGGTCAGAGCATGCTACATCTGTCTCTTGGTGTGTTCCTTGGGTCGTCTTTTTATTAAAAGGGGTGAGAGAAGTTGTGATACATACCTTGAAATCTCTTCCATTATGAAGCTGGGATGTGTAAAATGCAGTCACGTTGAACTCAGAAGTTGCTAGTTTATAATTCCTGAGTTGACACAATATAACAGATTCAAACACACCAAGATTCAAAGCAATTTAAATCCAGAAAATGGCGGTGAAGTGAATATAAATAGCATACTATAATAACACAAAATRTGATTCTTCAGGCAGCAAGAATGATCACTGATACATAATGTAGGACAAAAAAGTTACATGCTAGGCTGAAAAAGAGAAATCCAAGGGGGCAAGACCACTCCTACACTTTAAAGACTGCGGTCTCTTGTGGAAGTCAAGATGGCCAAAACACACAAAGTACCACTTTAAAAACACTCCAAGGACTTCAGTATCAGGATTTTATCATATATAAGTTTTTCATATTTATCCAGAAGGCTTCATACACCAACACCTTATCATTTAACAGTCTCTATCTTGCTTCTCARAGGCATCTCCAAGCAGCTCTCAGGGTCTGTCCATTTATGCCAATATCCAGTTCTCCTCCTTCTCTCTCCCTTCTCACAGCATCAGCTCACTCCATCCTGTCCCAGCTGCCTGTCCCTGGTACAAAATTTTACCTTACCTGTCCCTTGCACCACCTCCTGTCCCTGGGTCTGCACAGCAGCAAACTGCAACTCCAGCTGAGCTGCAACTAAAACTGAACCCCTCCCAGGCAGCTCACTCTTTGTCACACCCATAGCTGGGAGAGCAAGGCTGTTCCTWCTCTGGGATAATTAACACAGCTGCAATGCATCAGCCACAAGATTACCTTTAATATTAACTCTATTTGTCTCCTCACACTATCTTTATCTATCTCATCACAGGCTCTCCTGGATACAGAATTGCAAAAAATATATGAAAAAGGGCAATTGCAGTTCTGTGATATTCTCCAAATATAGAACAGGTGCTGCTTCCTGAGATAAAACCACTGTGTGAAAGGTTAWGGCAGAATTCAGTGCACTCCCCTTTGAAACTATGAATGTAAAAACAAAATGTTTTTCAAATGTGTCTTTTTAAGGAGTCTCTCTCCATTTTAGAAGGAGTATGTGTAGCTCACATGGAAAGAAGTATTGCCAATATAAACACATTTTTTTCTCTGCTATAAAAGCCAAAGAGAAAATTAGTCATATAAAACCCAAATAAATCAGTAGTGTTTACTTTCACTTCTGAGTTTGAGATTTTTTTTCATTCGAAATTTATATACTTACTTATACTTGTGTGCTTGAACATATATGCATATACATACATATTTGTGCATATCTGCAAGTAGGGATGATATATTTTTTGTACTAATATTTGAATGATAGTGAAACAAATTTATCCCACCATAGTTTGAGAACTGTGCATTTCAGTCAACTGGTAAATCAAAAATTTTTCTTTCTATAAAAAATCTATTTGAAAATTATTTAAGCTAAATATCTTGAATACAAAATTGTGCAAAAGCTGGACCAAGATTGTTTCTTTAGAGCACAGTAAGAATGCACCTAATTTTTTTAACACTATTAATTTTTCAGTAGTTTGTCGGATGAGGGATGGAAGAACAAAGGAAGGAATAGCATGTACTGTACTCTATATTGATTATTACCCTAAATACTCTGAAGATACTAGATGTGTATAAGAAAATAGAGAATACTCAGCATAGTTGCTGGAGAATATAGAAGATAATGAGAGGAATAAAGACATCTACTGTGTATACAGTAGGAAAAGAATGTTTTACATTGGACAGTAATTTTAAAAATTAGCCATTACACTCTTCASGAATAGTAAGGAAATGTAAATACTGGCAATATAATTGTCTGCAATTCTTTATGTTGCAAAATAAAATGATCATGACATGAATTGACTGAATCTCAGTTTACTAAAAGTTTCCTGAAGGTTGACTGAAAGTCACTTTGTCCCACTTCTCCTAGGAGCTGGACCTACTTAGATAAGGTTCTGGACAATGTACAGTCAAGTTCTAAATACCTCTAGTGACAGATATTCCAAATTTTTTTCAGACAAAAAATTCTGTTCTGCTCAAAAATCCTATCCGTGAATTAAAAATTTCCTTACATTTAATTAAAATTTCTCTTGTTCCAGCCTGTGTTCATTTCCTCCTCTTCTGTTGCTGTGAACTTCTGAGAAGAATTGGTCTCCATCCTCTCTCCATACCCTAGTATGGTAGTTGCAGACAGATGTAAGGTCACCCTTGACCTTGGTCTTCTCCAGGCTGAATAGATCCACTTCTCTCTGTCCTTCCACAACCTGGTCCTGATTACATAGCTGTCCCCCTCCACTCCAGTATGTCTTTCCCAAGAGCAGGATCCCAAAACTAGACACAGTGCTGAAAATACAGATTCAAATATGTTGCATATAGTGAAACAATCATTTCCCTTAATTCGTTGTCTGCACTCTTGCTCCTACAGACCTGAATTGACCCTCTCTGCAGCAGGGTGCTCTGATAGCTTGTGTTCAGCTGGTGTTGAGCAGTGTTCTGCCTTCCCAGACAGAGGATTTTGCATTTTCTTTTATTAAATTTTATCAGGCTCCTGATAGCCTTATTCTGCAACCTGTAAAATTCTCTCTGAATAAACCCTGCACTCCAGCATATCAGGTACTTCTCCTGCAAAGTGACGTCTGTTAACACTCTCAAAAATCAATGAAATAATTTTGTTTTAGTTTAACAAACTAATGGTTCCATTATCTTTTTAATGACTGTACAATTCTGCTTTGTTCCTGGCAACCAGGAGCTGCAAATACAAGCTCAACACCACTTTTCCATTGTGCATGTCAGTTTGTGGTTACAGAGGAAGAAGCAATAGTGCTGCTGATTAACAAATCCATGAAAAAAATAAAGGTTATTTATAATATTTAAAAAAACACCCTCCAATCTTAAGTACCTAGAAAAAGAGGAAGTTCTCATATACTCAGGGACTAAAGCAGTAAAATGCAGGATGTGAAAAACCTAGATTCAGATCACTCCTCTGCATGAATTGTTTTGATGATTGCTTGCCCTTAACTTAAACTAACATAAAAGGGCTCTTTCARTGTCTCCTGTTGACACAGCTCCATTACATATTCTCAATTAAATATTTACTGGAGAGAGGTAGTCATGTGTTCCCATCTTCTGAGCAAGTGTCCTAGCTGGAGGACTGGAGAGCTAATCATGTTCTCCATCTCAACCACATTTTAAGCATTTTATCTGAAGTGGAACAGTGTCAACAGGAAAGGCTGAAAGAAGTGTCCTAAGAATATCTTGCAGACTTACAGTTCACACCTTTGTCCAATTCAGAATGGGGACTGAAACAGCATAAATAACCTTTCAGGTAAATTGCCTAATCATCAAGTATTTTCAAATGTCTCCCTCAATCTCTCTGCCTGGAGTAACTCTTTATAAATTGCTGAAATACAGATTGAGATAGCATATACTAGAATGACTCTCTTGCCTGACAGTTGGGATATTTTCAAGCTGAGAGATTGTAATTCAAACCTCCTTAGGAAAAGGAAGAACAGAGATGATGAACAAGATATTTCATAGCGCTCATTTTATCACAGTTAAGAAAAAAATAAATATATTAAAGCTTACTTATTTCAGAAAAAAATAAATTATAATGTGTAAACCATGTGCTCTCTGAAAAAAACAGGTTTTGTCATATATTTACTGTCAGAACATAAACCTGTCACATAAATGTTTTTCCACAGGTGTAAGTGCCTCATACCCAATTACTTCACATCATGAAGTTAGATTTACTCTGCCTCACACAAGAAGCTAGAACTGTATTTCTTCACCAGAAATATTTTCAGTTTCAGTCTTAAACTGGCACCTTGGAATTTTTTCTTGGTTGATGCAAATTGAATGATTACAGGAGATTATGATAGGGAAACAAACTTCCAAAAGAAACTTTGTGGCTGTTGTGTACTCTATCATTTTTGAAAAAGGCCTTGGAGTTTTCCATGCCTCTCATGTTGTTAGCAGTACCAGATTGGTGGTTTTGTCTGCAAGCCAGACTATAAATCATGATCAGTGTTAGGCATGATATTCACTATTAATGCCTTGTTTTCCCTACTGAAATATATTTTTGTGCTTATTTTCTCTTGATCCTTGGCATTCTACTACCATCAATCAAAAGAACAAGTTGGACATTCCTCTCTGTCTTGCCTCAGTGAACCCCTGATTTTCTTGACCATTAACCACTCTCTGGAATGTACATTTACTGCCTGCATCTTTAGGCCCCTATATCCTCCTCCCTCAGCTATGGGCCCTTCCTGGCACCAGGTTGCAAAGCAATATTTCCCATATACTGAATAAAGAGCATGTCATAGGCTGTTTGACATGGTCTGGGAGCCCACAGAAAACCACTGATGCACAAACCACTTTTATTCCACAAGACTGTGGGAGCCCAGAGGAATAAGCAGCCTTTCTGCTAGGGTGAACACACCTCATACACACAAACATAATATTCCTACCTTTACTGTTTAATAGGCTTCATTTTCATGCAGAAAAGGATTGCAGACTGATGTTTATCGAAAGTTGTATCTTGAGAGAATTTTTCTTGAAACGTGTGATTTAAAAAGCTTGATTTCATGTACCAGCTGTTCTCTTTCTTTACAAAAATGCAGTGTTTACTGGAGTGAGGAACAGTCTTCATTAATTATTCAGGAGCATGGAAGTTTTGAGTTTTTCTTGAGCTTCTTCAAAACCCTTCAAAGGGAAGGAAAAGGAAAATGGTTCAACATCAGTTCAGTTAGATGGCTGAATAAATTGTAGTGGTATTTTCCAGAAGGCTTCTAGTTCAAATACTTTCTTTAATAAAACATATGTATCAATAGGGCTCTTTTCCTTCTTGGACTCCTTGATTTTGATTGGGGTGAAAGCTAGTACATATTTTTATCATCTTCCTGTGAGAAGGCAAAAATGCGTACATGTACTACACCAGTCTGCATCTTTTGTCTTAGTCATTTTTCTTTAGCACTAAAACAAATCAACTTTGCCAAGCAAAAGGCTATGAGAAGTTGAAGAGATTCGTTTTTCAAAGTCTTCTAACTCATTCATGATACTTCCTTGTCCATACTCCACCAATACAGACGCAGTAGTTCTGATAAAGATTTGTACCTTGATACTAAACATAGTATGCAGTTCTTTGTATGTGTATTTTATTACAATATTGCAATCTAATGAATTGGTTTTCATACGTAATTGATTGAGCATGATGTAGCTAACAGCAATAAACCCTCCAGTACCAGAAAATTGTGGCACTTCTTGCCCAGAATGATAATATTTCTAGCTATCTGATGAAGTGCAACTTAGCTAAAACATGAATTATGCAAGAAAACCAAAACCAAAAACCTCAAACCAACAAGCCCCTGAAATTAATTAGAATTAAGGATTGAAATAACTTTTTAGTCACAYGCAAATATGAGAGGGGGAAGCTGGACAATGAGCCAGATGAGTTACCAACCAGTCCTGCAGTTTATACACCCACCATCTGATGAGACATAGTGGTGCCTTCTAGATGCCTTGTTCTACTCTGGCAATGCAAAATAGTCACAAACCTGGCTTAACTGACCTGCAAAGCTAAGTTTATGACTACGTTGCATTGGTAAGTATTGAATGATAAGTAGTAGCTGTCATGTAACTGTGAGATTGATCTGTGCCTCCTAGGCCTTTATATCTCACATTTTGTGATCTAAGGAAAGAGTGGAAGGGTGTGTGTAACTCTACTAGAGAAATCTTACATACAATTGTAGCAGGGGCTAGAAACTTGAATTAGSTCCTATATGAAAGTAAGTATATGGCTGTAGTGGCTTGTAATTTAGAGTGGAATTTCTATCTTCCAGATTTAGATATCTAAGCATTGAAATCTGAGCTCATTTCCTTAGTTTCTTGTGTAGTGAGTGGAGAGAAGTAAGCAGAGGTTGTTCTTATACCTCTAAGTCTCTATTTTAATTTAAGATTAATTGCCTTTTAGATTGCCTATTACATGGAGCTTATATAAATGTGTTCATGCTTAAATTCCTAATTGTTAGGTACCTGAATTTTAGAGTCACTATCTTACTGGCCTGCACACTTAGTGAACAGAAAAGTCATTAAATGGCAGACACTAAGTTGGATGAACTGCAAGTTCCTCTTGAAAGGGTAAATGCTTTCACRCAAGATTTTTCTGTTTTCTTCTCTTTGCTCCTTACTGAAGAGATTTTGTCCATGGATGGACAGTGGAATTCCTAGACCCTTCATCTCCATTTGTATCAGTTTTTCTGAGAACAAGASCTGTATCTCAGTTCCTTACAGACTATGAGAAATAATTGAGAATCAGGAAGTTGTACATTTATTATTCTTCTTAGATGGATATGCTTCTTTAAAGGGTTGATATATTTTAAAAATAAAAAACTCTAAATTTCATCCTGGAGAAAACTAATTGGTTTATACTAAGAGAGAGACCAGAARTTAAATTGTCTGTGTAATGGGGATGATTTGGGGATTAGGATCTGAAGCACAGTAAAGTGAAGGCTAAGTTATTTGCCTTTGTGGGAACAGCTGTTCCTCAGTCTTCACTCCAGGGAGGTGAAAAACATTTCAGTACTGAAAGTTACAGATCAAAAAGGAGCTCCAAGTAGAAAGTGCTATTGTTATTCCTCAGTGTTAATTTCTCTGCTTATGCTACTGACATTGGACTTTGCCTGCTTGATATTTTCACAGCATTCCTCCCGATAACTTTCCTTTTCTTTTCTTCTCTGCTTGTCACCCTGAAAATGCAAATTCCAGTTAGTAAGAACTTGTTAAAAGCAAATGTATTTGTTAAATAGTCCCATAATAACTTCTGAATTCAAAGCTGAGAAAAATGTATCAGTCTATCCTTCCYGTGGCACCAAACAACACATAAGCCCAGGAAGCTGTATCACTTATTTTGATCCTGTCAAATCCCTTTGACAAAGGTGTGTATGATATTGTTTGTTACATAGACTATATGGGTGCTCCTTATATTTCCTAGGATGGTTTGATCATCTTGTACACCAAAAACTCGTCCATTTACAAATATCAGCGTGGCTTTGTAGGCATTCTTATGTAGATTGACAAGTAAGGATCTACCCGAAGAAGACTGAAATTTTGCTGAGGGCTAGAGAAAAAAGTGGACCSTTTATGTTGTAGTTATTTCATGTACACAATAATTTATTGGCTTATTTTAATCCTGCAAAAGAAAACACCCCAAAATAGTCATCAAAGTCTATCTTCTTGTCCAAGGGGATCATCAAATTCCAGATGTYATATCTTGGGCGGAAAGAGATTGCTGTTTTGTTTTTCTTACCCWWATCAATGAGGCAGAATAATCTCAAGAAAGTAAATACACAAAATATCTCATGAGCCAGATAACCAAACACACTAAATCATTCTGTAATTCCTGAAAGATTGAGTGAATAAAATGGCAGAAGTTGTTGCTAACTTATGGAACCTTGAATAGATTTCCCCATCTCTCCCAGAAAGCTGAGAAACTTTCTAATAAGTCAGTCACTTCATGTATCTCCTGTTAACTCTGTTCTTATTTCTACTTAAATAGCTTGCAAACCAACATCTAGTAACAGCCAGCCAACTATCAGACATACCTGTATTAATTAYCTGATCTAATCTGTTGATCATGAATGACAAGAAATAAATTTTAAGAAGTCTGATGGAAGGTTGTTTTATGCTAACTTTGGAGCTCTGAATGTTCAAAATTGGAAATATTTAYGTGCTTTTAAAATAATAAAAAATAATACTGACATGAGGCAATAAAAATCCATAGAAATGAAAAATGTATGACTAATAAAAGGGGACATTACTCTTGAAGACATGTAATCCCCTAATTATGCTTTAAACATTGGATGAAGTGTTCATTGTTTGAGTGCTTTCCATTTGCCAATGTACTCTTGGCAGACCTTTTAGTAGTTTCAACAGGAAAGAAATGAAATGAGATGGAAAACATTAAAAATTATACTCAAGACACTATTAAGGCATGTGATCCTGTTATGAACTTCACAATGAGCTTTTAAAATGCATTCACTAACTGCATAACAAAGAGGAAATAGGCTGTACCAAGAAAAGGGGATTTTAATGTGGTCAAATAGCTAAAGAGCACAGGTGTAGATTTGATTTCTTTACAGTTCATGTGTAARCAGCATTGAGGAATTTGCCTTTCTAAAGATCATCAAATGAACTTGCCATTTGGTCAGTGAAGCTCATTCTCCACTGCATTATAACTGCAGCAATCTTTCAGGGACTTGATAGGGATTAACCTATTGCTTTATTTCCCACATCTGTATATGGCTGCATTAACCCTGTAACAGACAGTAACCATCTCTTCAGATCTTAAGGAAACAATGCTTTCTAATCTTARCAACACAGGCAATTACCCTCACCTGTTAAAGGGTGTCCCCATTCCATGGGTCTTATCACTTCTCATCTGTCACCCAAATAACCCAGAAAGGAATCCCATGACATTCTGATCTATTTGTCCCTACCAGAATCCTGGAGAGCACYCTTGCTCAAAAGCCTTTTATGAACAAAAGTGAGAACATATCTTTTATGAAAATCAAAGAAGTATAGTCGAAATTTTAAATAATCACAGAATTGATATTAGTACAGATTTAGTTATCACAGAAAATTAAAAAAAAAAGACCCAAGTGTTAACATAAAYAAGTTTACTAATATTATTAATATTACTACTAGTAGTACTATAAATAGGAGTAAAGTACAGTGTATTGGAAGCATCCTAATGCATCCACCTGGAGGAATATGATATCAATATTTTCATCTTTCTTACCCCAGGGTCCACTTTTTATATCTGCTTACATTACAGCTTTCTCTATTGTTACTTGTAATAAGTTCATGGTGAATCAAACTTTACATGGTGCATTTTACATAAGCAGGTACTTGTTTTTTGTTCTGTGTTGTTGCTACCATTGGTTTCTTTGAGGTCCTGACCTGCATTTTATTAAAAGATTTGTTTAGAGCTATGGGGTCCCCAGCAACAGTCTGTACCTTGACTCCAAACATCCCGTGCCTTCAGTCCCCTGCATCTTTATGTCCCCACTTCTTAAGGCATTCATAYCAGGCCTATATTTCTTCATATATATTCTTGTCAGTGTAATAAAAAAAAAWCCTTTACAGAAAATTTACTGTTTACTATTACCTATACAAAGTTTTGRTTATACCATTTGGTAAGTGAAAACTCCAGATTGAGTGGCCAGCTCAATATTAGGAAGATTGCAGTTACAGCTAAACCAGATGYACACTGGTAAGATGTTCCAGGCAGGATTAGAAAAGTTCAGAGAAAGGAAAGCTAACAAATTTCAGCCCTGTGGCCTTGCAAAATCACTACAAAACCAGTAACCTTCTACCAGCAAAAATAGCACACTTTTTCCTCGGTTGCAGGATGTAGGTACCACATCCTCATTCATGTCTCTTTAAYGAAGTCAATAGAATTAGACTGCTACCTCCAGCAAGCTGTTTATTTCTTTAGGTGCTGAAGCTTGCCTCAATTTAATGTGGTAATTGAGTTATTAAGCTAAGCAGAATGAATACAGGCCTTTATGATCTCTCAGTGCCAATGTGACAGGAAATTAATAGCAAGGGATAAAAAGGGACAAAATCTAAAAGGATTTTGAAAGCARTACCAGATTCTCTGGCCGCTACTCACGCTCCTCTTCAGTTCCTAGAAGAGCAGGACCATAGCAAGCTGGAATGAAAATAAAGTGGAGAAAAATAGAAAGTATTTGCCTTCAAACTTTTCTATCTCGAGAAATATTAGTAATTTGTTAAAATAACATTAATTTGATAATTGATTGATCATCAGTCTCACAAGACCTTAGTGAATGAACCAGTCAGATTTTATTCTGTTTCCTATTTTATTCTGTTTCCTGTTTTTCCTATGTGTCTTTTGAAAGCCTAAATATTTAGATGGCAGTGAGTAATTATGTAAAGTCATGTACTGTATTATAAGTGCTGTGTAACTGTTCTTTTGTGCTTGGGCTTTTTTTCTGGCTGGACAGGGACCTCGATCTTGTGTGGTGTGTGGCCCAGCCTGTGTGCAGCTAAACAGCCCAGGGTATGGACAAGTGGCATTTGTACCTATTTACAAAAGCCTTCAAAGACTTAGACCTGTGCTTAACTTGTAAGGTTGAGGTTATGTTATGTAACAAAACTCATCTACACTCTCACAGGGATGCTCAGAAAGACTATGGAAAGAGGGGGAGCCCAAATAATACTCTGCCAACCCACTCCCAGGAGCCATCAGTCCCTCACATATTAAGCTGAGTAAAATAAACAAATATTTTCACATTCTTATTCAAAAGCCTACTGTCCCTCTCATAATTTTTCTAGATTTGGAGAATTTTAAACCTGTGTTTTATGAATACTCCTCAATATCCCGATCTTGATAAATGCAGTGATGCAAACAAAAGTAAAGACAAAGCTAATAAATTTTGAAATAGCAATAAGCCTCCAACAAAAAGCCTTTAAAATAGCAATAATTTTTGACCATAGAATTAAAATGATATTTTATGGTATCTGATTAATGTCAAAAGAGGYGATTATCCTGCTGTATTAAGCACTGTTGTTGTCTCACTTGCAGCACTCTGTGTGGTTCTGGGCTCCACAATCTGAAAAGGATGTGAAGGTACTTGAATCTGTCCAGAGCAAGGCAACAACTTKGGTGTGATGGCTGGAAGAAATGTCCCACAAGGAGCCTCTAAGGACCATGGGTTTGTCTAGTTTGAAGAAAAGGAAGCTAAGGGGTGACTTCATTCTCTTTTAAGCTTCTGGAAGAGAGTAGGTGGAGAGGGAGCTGCTGTTCTCCAGTAGTCATGGGCAGGATGTCTTTGATGGTTCAAACCTGCATCAGGGGAGGTTCAGACTTGGCATTAAGAATCTTTTTTTTTTTTTATTGAGAGGGTGGTCAATCCCTGTAACAGGCTTCCTAGAGAGATGGCTGATTCCCCATGCCTACCAGTTAAATTAGGTTCATGAGAAACTTAGATTGCAGCTGATGTGTATCCCTGACACAAATGCCAATAATACACAGGAATTAAMAAATGAACTCAAGAAACCCCCAATTTCTCTAAAAACATGCATAACTTAATTGTCTAAATGTACTTTAATAAAACATTTGTATTTTCTTCATAAATTCAGGAGATAGATATCATTACTACTAGCATGTAAATACCATCAGTTTCATAACTTTCACTCTCAGAAGTAGTCAACAAAATATCCTAATCAGRTGAGTTAGGATTGGATCTTTCTGCCCATCTGAACCCTGAGATCCAAAGGGGCCCAACTCTCTATTTCATAGTCAGACAATTTATTTCCTCATCTTCCCTTCACATACATATGGCAACAGAATGCGAGAAAATTAAGAATGTGTGTTCTAAATTACAACATAGTTCAGAACCTTCTGAGGTTGTAGTTAAATTTGTCTCTGGCAAAATGGAAGGTGTCTGGCTTTTTCTACAAATGTCTAGAGCACATCCTTCAGTAGTTTTAGGAATAGAGCAAGACATATTTTCACACACACAAAAAATTATTGATGGCTTGGCTAAATTTTCCAGTAATTTAAACTCCCCAGATTTTAGTAATTATGTCTTACTTGAAAAACAATGCTTTAAGTGATGGAAAATACTGTTTTCTAAAATAGAACAAGTTTCCTGACATCAAAACCTTTGAAAACAAGTTATAGAGGGTTCAGAAAATCCTTCTAATCCTCTCATTCATAATACAGCTTGCCACACACTTAAAAATTTCAACACTCCTACCTTTTTCTACCAGCAGATAGCAAACTTGTAATATTTGTATCTGTCAAGTTTATATTCAACTTTCCCTTTTAAACAAAACACATCCTTTAATGTAACTTTTAAGGTTTTAATATGAGGAATCAGAGTTAAGGAAAAAACTGAGCTCTGAAAGGATGAATAATTGCCACTTAATGGAAAGGAGGAYTGCAGCATTGCTCTTTCCCCATGAAAATGTATGTTGAATCAATATTACAAACCTGTTGAATATTAAAGCAGATATTTGATCAAGAATTTATATGCTTGGNGAACCCAGCTTCTATCTAAGGTTTACATTCTCGGTGAATAACTTTCTCAGGCCCTCGGTCCGTTTCTCAGGCTTCTTGGTCTTGTTTTCGTCCTGTTTTTCTCGCAGTGACYTTGGTAGATTCYTGGGGGCYYRAAYAACAAGTTGCAGGTGTTCAGATAGCATCACAGGGAGTTTGGATGGTGCAAGGAACGGCTTAACTCCTGCAAATACATTGCCACAGCTTGGGTTCAGTATGATTTTTTGAAGATTTCTGAAAGTCATGTTTTGTTTCTTTGGAATAGAGGCATGGAAAACAAATACTTGCAATTGAAATAACGTTGAGGTTTGTCTTCTAATTTGAAGGAGGAAAGTTAGGATTCTAAAACCTGTTATATAAAATGTTTTGTCTTGACAGAACTATATTTCCTGTTAAAAAACTGTTCACTGTCTCCTGATCAGTTCATGTGGCTCAATTATCAATAGTAAAAGTTTTGTTTATCAGTGTATTTTTGCTTGAAGGGAAAGATTAAATTTTAAGACTATCAACTGTATAAATCCTGAATTGATTGCAAATTAATTACAGATCAAGAAGTATTGTCAGAAGTTTAAACAATTTAGGTCACAGTGATGTTAAAATTCCAACAACTCTCAAAGAAACAAGACTGTAGAAGAAACAAGACTGTAGTAAAAACCTTCTTGAGACCTGAAGTCTATGGTCTAAACTAAATTTTCAGTATGTAACTCATCCAGAAGAAACCATAAAATTATAATCCTTTAAARATACAAAAAAAATAGGAAAACCCAAACAACTAAAACCAATGAAATGCCTATGCAAACAAAACAAACAAAAAATCCCCCAAAACCAACCAAACAAAACCAAAAACCATAACAAAAAACCAAAAAACCCCAAACAAAACAAGAATAAAAACTAAATGAAACAAAAAGACCCCAACCAATCAAACAAACCACAACTAAACAAAAAAACCCCACCCCAAATCAAAATCAAACCCAAAAAACCCCAAACAAACAAACAAAAAAACCCCACCCAAATCAGATTTTTCTTTCATTCACTGGCTTTTTTTTARTAAGAGACACAGTCCTGAAACTTTTTTCTGACTTTCTGTAGTACTAGAGTAATGTTTTGCACCTGCCTTTTTTTTTCCTCATACATGAGTATAAAATTCTTTACAAAGACAAGGAATCCTGAGCGGCTTCTCTCTACAAGGAATGCACTGAGGTTAACTATGCCACATATCAGTCTTCTTGCAGAACGAGCTGAAAATCTGTATGTAACAATTTCCCATGTGTTATTTGTGTTTCCAGTCTGTTGCTGGTTGTTTGTAGGAAGGATTGCCTAGTGCTGTTCCATTGCATGTCCCCAGGCCCTSTCAGAAATGGAAAGGTTATTTCTCAGTGGAGTTCTGGGGTTAAGTATTTTAATACAGCAGAAATAAAATAAAATTAAAATAGCCAGGAGAAGGAAAAAAAACATGGTGTTTGAGAAAAAATAATGACACTTTGTTGCACTTTTTCAGTTCTTTTCCTAGGACCATCTTTATCTTTCAAATAATTTCATTATTTATGTCTCAAGATGAAGTCTTGTACATGAAGCAGAAGGAAAAATCTCTCTGTTTCCAGTTATTATTACAATTTTTTGGCTTCTTTTTAAAATTAAAAATGTCMCTRGTCAATAATGCCTGGAAATACTATAGTGCAACCAGGAGAATATAGATTATTTCACAAAGCATGGAACATCCAAGAATTCCTATGGTAAATTATCAGAGAAATTAAAAAAAAAAAAAACCCAAGTAATTTAAATTTTATAATGTTATATCTCAAAGCTAAGAATGTTCCATTCCTCATTTTTTTTTTCCTAGAGGAGTTTGATATGAAAATGAAAGTGCACTTCTAGCACTGCTTGATAAGAATCAAACCTCTTACTTAACTTACTCAGTTTGCTAATCTAAAGATGTGATGAAGTAAAAACCTTAAAACTTATTTTCAGAAGTACTCTAAATTTTAGAATTAAAAAAAAAAAGTATTTATTAGTGTAACTTCATAWAATTTCCTTTTTTTCTTTATTGAGATAGAATTATTTTAATGTAGCTATTGTTTTTTATGGCTACATAGAGCCCGATTAATTAAGCCCAATTGTCTGAAGGAGTATTTTCTATAGACAAGAACAATTATGCAGTTATTTTTTTTTAAGTGATCTTGTGTTTATGTTTGGTTTTTATTTTTTTCCTCTGACAAAAAAGGATTATTTTCAATTATTCTGTGAAAATTTATCTTCCACAGAGAAATAACTTCTAAATTGTTCTTCCCATACTCCTACTTCTTTTTTCTGTGTTGTATTAGTTTTTTCTCACAGCTCAATTTCCACATGACACCAGTAGTTCAGGATGTATTCCCAAGAGAGAGGTGATTACATTGTTTACATGCTGCTATCTTTGATGGCATTTATCCCAGGAGCAACCTCTTTGGAGATAATTGAACTTTGGCTGCTATCACCAAGGATGCTTGAAGCATCTTTAAACACAACATGGCATTCTTCTGTTAAGGACCTGCTCTTACAGTACAGCATTGCAGTTCTGGAGGCTGTGATTCTGTGTCAACATACACACACCTGTCTACCTTTGGTATGCAGCCSTTTCTTTATCACTGAACTACCAAACTAAAGAGAATGGTGGCAACCCATTGAAATTGCATAGCTAGCAACACTGAAAAATCTAATTACAAYTCTTTAAAATAATTCTAATCATCTTAAAACTCTATGGGATTAAACTGGATATAATTTGTACCATTTCCATGCTGAAGTGTGGCCAAATGCAGTCACTTTTTATATACATTTAATTGTTGAAATATGTATGTTTAGATTTATATGTGTACGTATAGATATTGATAGATATAGATGATTTATATCTATATATAAACAAAATGATTTAACTAGTTTAGGAACCCCAATCTTTTTTCCAGTGCAAACTGCCAACATTTCATACTTCCTGAACACATGTAATTGCGAATTGATTCCACTCTAAAGCCTAGAAAATAACCAGTCTGTTCCTTTAACTGKGAGTTTAAGGAGGCCTTTATTTTCCTGTTATCAATACTTTAATCCAGTGGTGTATTGCTTCACCCTTAAATACATCATGCTTACAGCGATTGACTGTGTTTTGGGTACAAACACCTCTGCTGTTACTGTTCATATGTGGCTAAATGATTAGAAGAGAATGTATCAGCATTTATTACTTTTTTTTTTTTGTAGCATTACATTCACTCAATATTACATTTATGGACTTTGCAGCTTTACAGCTTTGTTGTTTTGGCACACTTTGGTATCAAAAAGCAAGAAAGATTCTGGAGCTCCATTCTATCAAACTTCCTCYACTACATGAGACCATCAACTGTACAACTGGCAGCTACCTGGTGAAAACCATGATGTAGAAATCTCTAAGAGAGAAAGGAGCAGGTTAAATAGTTAAAGCAGAACCACAGACATTTARCATATTGAATATTCCATTACAGTTTTACTAGTTACAACTGCTGGTCCTCGTTTCTATGCTTGAACCAAAATTGTAACGATAGAATTACAGGGAAACATAAAAAAATATTAATAACACAAATTTCACCAAAGGATGGATTAATAATTGGTGAAGATTTGTAAAATATTCTTTGTTTTACCCAAATGATTACTGATCCCTAATTTCAATTTTCAGTCAGGGAAGTACTGCTTGCCTCTCCCCTTCCAGCTGTAGTACATTTAACAAAAACTGGATGCAATAAACTGTTTGGCTGACTTTTGTATGTTTGAAACAACCACTTCTCCTTCGTGTCCCCTACCCCACAAATTTGATGGGACTCTCAAAAACTGAAGCCAGGGAAGATACTAATTTGCTCAGACATAACAATTACAAGCTTCAAACATAGCTTATAAATTGCATATAATTTGAAAGCTTTACTGGAATGATATGCACCTGCAAATTGTTAACTAACACCCACAGACACATTTTATGGCTCATGCTCTGGTCTTTTAACAACTCACACTGCAGGCAGCTGGAAGAGTCTAAGAATGGTGAATGCCTGAAATTTATCCTAAGTGGTGTTGACATTACRCTGACTGAAAGATGCAGCAGTTCCCCTTCTCCTTAAAAAGTTGCCTTTTTTTAATTTTTTTTTTTTTTTGTAAGGAATAGTGCCTCCTATCCCATCCAACAGGAAAACAAAAACAGATAAAGCAATATCTCTGGGACTGCAAATCATAGCCAACAATACAGCTGCAAAGTTATAAAGCAGCCCCAGAAGGACTGATGATTATCATTACCTGGCATCCTTCCAGACTTAATGGACTCCACTCACTGAAAAAAAGAAAACCTGAACATATTCCATCACTGTTTCTTTTAGGATAACTCCAGTGTGTCCATATGAATGGAAACACTAAAGCTGTGGAGGTTTTGGGATAGGCAAATGCATTCTTCTTGTATAACAGTAATAAGAGTGAACAGCATAAAAATTTTACATTTGTTTACACAATAGGACTAAACAATTGTTCTGGGTTCTACTGGTAAAAAAAGTTTAAAACCCAACAAATACTTATTTGCACATAAAATCTGAGAACTTTAAGCTGAAAAGCATCTATTAGTATGTTCCCATAGAAAGAGTCTATTAGAAGTATGGATTCCTAGATATTTTCATGTCATATCTAAAATGTAGTAAAGAAACACATGTATAATAGATATGATGTTTTTTATTAAACTGTATAAAACCAGTAGTAAATCTGACTGCAAAACTCCCACAGATTTTGTTTTTCATATCTGTTAAACATACATTTTGAGCTAATTTGGTCATTCTATCTGTACATTTGCTAACAAAAACTATCATAGAAAAGTCTTGCTGAACTTAGTAATAGTAACCTACCTTGTCTTCAAACAATGAAATAGGAGTGCTTTATATTTTTTTCCTCAGAAGTTTAGAACTTAAGAGCTWTTTAGAAACCTTTGAAAAGATATCTAGAATTTGAAAGACAAATAKATCACTTTYATTYATGTGATAGTTTAAAAGATGCTAAAAATATTGCAATTATTTCAAGCATATACATTTTTCTACATGAGAAMYGTTYTTTTCCTCATAAAAAGATGACTCAGGAAAATGAGGTACTGGATAGATGACAACCACTTGAAAATCCAGGAACAGAATTTCTATGTGCATCCAATAGAACCATCTGAGACAGAGCAGAGAAAGAAGAGGAAGCAAGACAGAGYAGACAACAGCCCATTTGACCTGAATAAAAGTTGTAGTGTTTCTGCCTTTTAAGGTATATTCTGTGACAAGGGTCTGAGTGTGTCTAACACATGGAAAACTTTGGCCTTCCCAATATATTACACTGAGAACCTGGTGTGTCACTAGCACTTTCAGATGAGAATAAAGTAGTAACCTTCTGTGAATTTTGTTTGTTTTGTTGGTTGGGGATTTTTTTGCAACTGCTCTGGAATTGGCAGGAGGTTAACTTCAATTCCAACTTGCTTTAAATGCTCTCTCAGTTTGTTATGTGGTAAGGCATAGCTTTATAGTTTAAACACACTTGGCAAATCCTTGCAAATCTTCAAATTGCCCTCTGCCTGCTACACAAGAAGCTAACCAATGCCAAGCAAATACTTCCAACTGTCTTCTCACTGGGCCAGAGGTCATCCCAATCGGAAAACAGGGGCTTCAGATGGTATTTCCTTTATACCAGCTAATTGCATCCATATGTTTTTTGTGACAGAAAGGGAGGTATGTAAGTATCAGACCCATTARCCAGGTTAATTGCCTCTTCCACAGCTGATACTCTCTGTGAAGCTTTTGTCCTGCAGTTTAGCATAGACTGTGCTGCCTGGTTTCAATTATTTTGTTGTTGCTTCTGCCCTGTTATTTTGTTTATTGCCAGCAGTGATTTGTTAGCCATGATATGGTGATTCAGCTTTTTATGTCCAAAAGTAAGAATAGTCTTTTTTCTACCAARTCTTGCCAGGCAATTCTTGGCTTTTCCCACTGTTTCCTTTGTTATGATGAATGATTTGGAGCAYAAACAGCAGAGAAGCCAGGATGATGATAGGAAAGACATAACATGTATGCATCCAATTGGGGTGATGAGGAAGAATTTCACAATTCATCACTRGCATTCCCCTTGGCCTGCTCAGTGAAGAAAATCTAGTGAAGCAGATGAARTCTTTGGTGTAGTTAATGTGTACATCAAGGAAATATGGCATTCCAGAAAACAAAAGTTATGCTTTGTGAAACCCACACTGAACATCAACTTCAGAGTGYTCTGRATTTGCCTGTTTTGTTCCTGCCTTTTCTGAACATGCTTCCAGGCTTTGGAGAGGTAAGGACATCCCATTTTGCAAACCGTGAACCAACAGGGAAGACCCACATGATCAAGGCAAGCAGGATTTGCCCTACACCAGTAGCCTCATGCACATGAAGCAATTTCCACATTCTTCATCTTGCCTTTTGCCACCTGTACTCAGCATGTTGTCAAGCAGTCATTAACTTAGAAAACTAACATGAGCCAAACAAAAAAAATCTCTAGAATAAATGAGTTGCCATAAGAAAACAATTAAACAGTCACCTGTTGTGAAAAAAACATATTTAATCTAACATGGGTAAAGAGACCACCCAGGATTAGCCAAAATTTGTGTTTTTCTTTCCCCCTCCTCTCCACAAGCCTGTTTCTTGCAATACAGGTGCATTTATATGAACGACTCATTGTGAAGGGCTGGGATGAAGATCTCATTTCAACAGATTTGMCTGTCTGGATATTACACAAAATGATAAACAGTGATTAGTTAAAAAACATGTTTTAACAAATTGAAARGCAAGAGCAGGGACAGAGAGTATGTATTTGTATTTCAAAATATTTATTTTAAAACTAACCCATAGACATTAAMATGTGAAACATGATTTCTCTAACCAATGTGCACAAAATTATCTTTTTCCTGGTAGATAAARCCAGCACAATCTTGTAATAGAGACTTCAGAAATTATCTCAATCAAAGTAGATAATCTGAGCAACATTTTGAGATACAGATTTCAGGATTAGGGCCCTGAAAACTCAAGCCAATGGCAAAATTAAGCACCAGGATTATTTCGTATATAATGTTTCAGTAAAAATTAATTTTTGGAAGCTAACATGCTTGTAGTAATGATAAATGAAATTTGTTGAAATTTAACCCTTTAATAAAGACCTTTTATACATTTGAAGTCTCTAAGGATACATTAACATAAAATTACAAGTTGGTTTCTTTTTTTTTCCCTCCAAAATTTATGCACTTTGTGTGCCTTTGCACATGTATAGTCTTTCACCTGGAAATAAAAATTGCTGCCCTGGTGATCCTGTGCATACTTTATGAATATAAAGTKTTGTTTGAATTTATTTTCTTGTCTWGACCTTTTGTTGATAGCTCATTATAAAGACTGTCCTGCTGTCCTTAAATGTTGGGGAATATATTATYTAGGGGAAGTTGCAAAAATCAAGTTAATCCCTCCTCATTTCTGTATCTATTTCACTAAGCTACATCTTTGTGTGTTATACTACAGCAAACGTTTTCTAGACAGATCTGCTATCACTACTTATTACTGGGTTTGTTTCTAATTTTCCACCAGAAATGCTTGCTTTTAGGCAATTAATATTTTTCTAGTTTCAACACTTAAAAATTCTTATCTAAGGTAATTTTTATGGAGGGAAAAACCCCAACAAAACAACAAACCCACGGTGTTTTGGGTGAGTCCTGAATTCAGAAGCACAGAACATGAAGTAACAATGGGAAGTGGGTAGATCCCACATGGAAGACGGTTGTAGTTCTCATGAAAGAAAATGAAGACTRTCTGCTAATGGGAAGTTCAACAGAGGTGAAGAGAGACCAGAGTGGGAGGTCTGAGCTGGTTTCAAAAAGACAGTGCAGAGGGTAAAACACAGTGGGGACCATCCAACTTTGAAGAGTGTGTGGAGGACTCTAAAAATCCATGGAATCCAGTATTTCCTCAGTACCTGGTAGACCAAGGCAGAAATTCCTAAATATGTAGAAATTTCAACTTTATTCCAAGCCTCAGTCAAAGAATGTGGTTGAACAGCAGGAAACTCCTGGGTTTAAGAAGAAATTCCATTCCAGAMTCCAGCTACCACAAAAAGTATTCACTGAAAATATTTGCTTATCCTAGAAAACATGTATCATTGAGTGGAATTTAAAAGTGCATAGAAAAAACAAAATAAGGCGAACAAAATATAAATCTTCAGCAAGAGAGAAACTAAGCATTTTGCTATAGGTTGTGAAGTAAAAAGACTCAGACAGAACCAGAAACTGGACTTAGTACTTCAGTTATAAAATATTCTCCTGTAACACTAGATTTCCCTTAATTGCTTGAAACAAATATCAAGACAATTATGATGTTAATAGATAAGGAAAAAAAAATCTCTTTCATTAGTCTTTGAGTGAGAATTTGATGTGACAAGTTTTTTTACCATAGACTCAGGTGGTGGTAAAACTGCATTTACAATGATGACATAGACAGCAAAATGATCCTTTCTGACAGCTGAAGATCCAGCATTATCCACGACTATTATTTCTTCACTTTAAAGTATTTCCTATTGCTCAGTGTTTTAATTTACTGGATATGTTCTGTTTAAATTGAAGTGGGCTGAGGAGAGACTTGCCTTACCACCAGCAATGTTCACTATCATTTCTGGGTAGATATGAGCCAAATGCAGAACTTCACATCCAAATACTTCCAGTATCAGAGAGAAAGRATCAAATGTGAACACTTATGTTTTAACCCACCACTGTGGCTTTGATCCTTGGTCAAATAGAAAATTAGAATGGGCCTTTTATAGCTMCAATTTGGACACAGTCAAATTCTGTTTTCATCAGATTGTGTTCCAAGAAGGAAGAAATTGTATGCGAGTTTGCCACTGTTATGTATAAAGACAATCTTGCAACCCAACCTTAATTTTGCCTCAAACCCAAGCTCTAAACCATAACCCAAAATTAATGTAGGTTTGAGTCAGACTTCCTTATTTTACCTGCTCATAAAAGTGTGTTTCCGAATAATTATTTTTAATTTTGGAATACATCAGATTCTATCTATCTGCTAATAATATTTTTTGCAAAAAAAAAAATACAAAAAATATTCCCAAGGCCATGTTTTGAAATTCTATGTGATGCACAAATGTTAGTGATCCTTCTCACTCATTCTCACTGTTAGGTACCCAATTTGAACAGTGACTAAAAGAATAAAAACAAAGAAAAATTTTCCCTGCCTACTCCCCCTCCACCCAAAAAAAAAAGATAAGAATTTCATGTTCCCCCCACTTTGCTGGGAGAGCTCTGAAAACCAGAAGCAAATGAGGAAGAAGTAGAGACAGAGWCCACCAGCAAACAGCAGCTGCAATGTGAAACAACTCACAAGAAGAAAAACGGGCTGCTCCTCCCCAGTAAAACATTGTGCAAACTTGAAAGCAACCAGCAAACACTCCCAGCAAAGATTCAGTCCAAAAGTAGTGAACAACTAGCGAAGATGGAGAAAAATCTAACTTTGTAACAGCAATGACTAAGATATTGCATTTAACTCTCCTGAAATTTAGGAGATGGGGAGAAAAATTAATGTCTTCCAGTTGCATAGAGACATTGTACTGATAAATATGTTAGTGTTATTCTCCTCCAAAAATACGTTCCATAACCTAGAAGGAAACTTCTRYTTGTCAGAGGTTATTTTCATTATAGTGATAGAATAAAAAGAGTAATCACAATACAGCCTAATGAGAAGAACTTATTCAGTAATTTCCCATTATCTGAAGGCAAATTTCTACMTAAACCCCAAAATATTCTTAAAAATGATATATGGGCAATGTATATGTAAGCATTGTTAAAGATGAAGTAGAAAGAAGAATGTAGYGCAACTGGGGGAAACCAGGGTTAGYTGCAGGAAATCCAGAAGGTGGGTTTTATATGTTTTTATTTTGAGGGAGTACAAATTGTTGACAGATTAGAGAATTGCATTACAACTGTCAAAAGCTGAATTTGAACAAAATGAAAAAAAAAAAGCTTAAGGCTTCATGAAGTTCTGCAAAGATCTATCACTAGTATGAACATTGCATTCTCTCATTTAAAAAAAAAAAAAAATCATTCTGCAAACTATGGTTTTCCTTTCATCTATACCCTGGCCCTAAAACAAAACAAAAAGCCCATTGACCAAACATATTATGATTAAGCTTTCTGAAAACAGGGCATTTGAAGGTGTTAACCATACTTTGTGGTTGCATCTGCTTGTAAAATTGTTTTTAGATGTGATTTTTATTTTTGGTGGGCAGTGCATCTAATTTTTAAAATTCTCAGGCMTAGTTTCCTTTTAATATTCAGGAACAATGGCTTTCTCTGGGAAGTTTAGCCACAGCACTTGTCACTCATTCTATGCCACCTTTTGAATTTGGTTTCTGGGGTTGCTACATTTATTTCCATTCTTTGATGCCTTCCACTATTCAAGTGCTCTCTCTCTAGTTCATACATGTGACTCTTCAGTTTGTTCACTATAAAAATATATCTCTTCCCATTCATCCAAGAAGTGCTTTAATCTTCCCTGCTATCCTTTCCATACTTGTCTAAGGGGTGTGGTTTTTTTGTGGCTTGAGCCACCCTGGTGTACCCATGCTGCTAAGCAATAGGGGAGAGAAGTTTGAATTCTGAATTGTGTTTTTTTGTAGTTTATATTCTGGCACTGCTCTGGACYTCTCCAGCTCCCCCAGAGGGCCATGAATCAGTGCAGTGCAGGAGGCAGTYCTCAGCAGCCCAGCTATAGCCATTTGCCAGGAGTGCTCCCCTYGTTCAAGGGGAGCAGCACTGCTCCTGCAGGCTGATAGCTCTGCTCAGTCAGCCTGCTCCACAGAGTTGCTGATTATGACTAAGTTTACAATACCTCAAGACCCTCTTCTCCTAGTATCTGCATATTTATTTTTCTCCTGCATATYTTCTTTTTATCATCAGGGAAGTAATTACAGCTATAATACATAGAAAATGAGTGAGASAAGATTACAAAGGGTTCTTTCTCTCTGCTGTTTTTCTTCATTCTTTTCATCTATTTCATCTAATTCCTGTCCTCCAGGCATCTCTGAATTTAGAGGTGTAATGATGAGAATCCTTCCAGTTGTTACATGCATGTGGTCATGTATACACACCTCAATTCTCTTCAAAGGATGATCTTTGATACAAATAYGTATATATACATACACACAGTTTGACCAGCTTTTCTACAGCATTTTTTTWAAGTCTTATACGATTTAACAGCAATTCAAATGCATATAACAGAACATACCATACAACAGCCCTAAGAATGTGACACAAAATAGCTGGATGAAGTGGCAATCCAAGGAGGAAATGAGTTTTTTCCAAGCAGGAGAAGTGTTACAACCAATGTAGCTCAAGGGCGGATTACTCACCTACATTGCTTCCTTCAGGACTGTTTTGTCTTGGTTCCCTAAAAGGGGGTTTCCATATGGAAATCCAGTGAAAAGTAAAGAATTACTGGCCAAGAAGTTTATGAAATTACATTATTTGAATGAATAAAAAAGACATACTCTTTCAATTGGAGGTCAAGTTATATATGAAGACATGTTTCCAAGATTACAAAAACAAAATTGAGCATAGTATATTCCACATGYATGTTTATGAGCATGATTACATCAAAATGATCTACTAAACACAAGCATCTTCATAGAAGAAAGAATTATTTTTATTAAAGATTGGTACTGCTTATATTGTGTACTCATTAATGSAATTATACACTCTCAGTTAACATTATTCTGTCCATTTTTCATGTGTTTATCTAATATGCACAATAAAACTCCATGGCATTCTGCACCTGGATAAAATGTTACTTACCCAGATAGGCTGATACAAAAATAATTTCTTATCCCCTCATCCATTAAAATAAGGCACACAGACCAGCTGAGACAGGTTGATGAGTGTTAAGCTACAGGGAACCCTGATTTCCTGGGATGTGTCCACTGCAAGAAATGTCTCAAGTTATTTTTCAAGCTATAGGATCAACTGCCTGGTGGCTTGGCAGGGGGTTTTGGAGCTACAGGGATGGGCCTTAGAGGTCTCTCTGGTGTTAGGAGCCTTGTGACCCACTGCATGGGGCMGCCACCGCCGTCTTTTGACCTGGAGACCCTGACATCTGTGGGCCTGGTAGCCTGTCACAGTAGGCTTTATGAGGCAGATTTATGCTTAAACAGTTTGCTGCCGAGTACTTTACATTTCCACTTCTCTAACTGGCAGGATTTCTTTCTCATAGTTGGTTAAAAACCAAAGCAATAAAAAATTCAAAGCAGTTCACATAAACAAACCAAATCTCTTTACCAAGTGCTGCCTAATAAATGCCTTGAATAAAATATATGAATATGCAGACATTTAACAAAAATTTCAGCATCAACCTTTGGAAAATGCTGCTACTGCACCTACTATAAGGCCCAGCTGTCAACTCCCTGCATTTGGAACGATAATTATTTTGGAAAATGTGATATGCACAGGAATATACATTTCTTGTTTCTCCAAGGAAGCAAATCGAAATGTAGTGACATCATTCTGATCCTTGGATAGGCACATATATATATAATATTTTTCCTTATTTCAAGGTTAATTGCTTTGTTTTATATGTATGAGTAGACATATGTTTGTATGAGTACACACARTGAAAATTACAGCAGGTCAGGTTTTTGTAACTCCTAGTCCTGGAGGCCTCAGATTTTTTTAAATATATGATTGATTCTCATCTGATGCACTGGGAATTAATTCCCTCAAAATTCCAGATGTACTRTATGATGATTGGCTTAATGAAAATACACATATAAAACAGGAAAAAAAAATAATATTCAAGAAAGTGTGCTAATCTAAATGAAGCCTTCAACTCCTTCCAGCCAACCAGCAGTATCCAGGGAAATTAAAAAAAWTTTGGTCCTTATCGCTTAATTATTTATTGTTGATAAAGCAGAATTTATAGCTCTTTTATGTATGTGATTAACCCATGAAGATTGAAAAAATACAGGTTTGGAGCTGTGACTTAAATTACCAGTTTTTGTTTAGATGTAGGATAATTCTTCTGGACAGGATATCCTAGAGAAGCACTGAAGACAGTTGGGTATTGCATTTAGAAGTCAAAGTGAAAATGCTTTGAAAGGAGAASAGAAATTCCTCTGCTCCTTGAATTAGCACCAACAAGACATAGGAACTGCTGACTCCAGGGGGAAAGAGACACAGCAGAAGTASTTTAGAACAGGACCACTGAGTAGGGTGAATCTGAATGAGATCAGTTGATATTCATTAAAGATGTGGATTTTGCCCTTAGAGGTAGGAGAAAACATGTCATGTCTTTTCTGGAGCAGTTAAAGAAGAGACAGACATTTCTTTACATTTTCTGATACAAGAAACAGTTTGTACCCTAATAATATCTAACAGCTCTGCACTGCTGAAATCAGTCAGGCTTGTGGGTATGTTGATTGTTTTGTTGTTTTGGGGTTTATTTTTAATGATTCCCATAACATTCTGATACTGGACTCATATGCTGAGAAGTGTAATATGGACCAATAATCTAAAAAATTATTTTGTTATTGAAATCTTCAGTAAATATAAGAAGGGGAAGGGGATGAGGATAACTCATCTATTATTCCCTGCTAGTTTCAAAAAGACTGATTAAAATTTACCTGTACCTGAGGTTTTAAATTGAATCTACTTGGTCATACCTKGATGGGTCAGTTGTTTGATTAATTCCAGCCTTGTTAYACCTTTTATTCTCATTTTTCTTTCTGGCAGTGTAATTATTAGTTACATTATAGATGAGCATGAGTGGTTATGTCAACATATTTCAGGTTGTAATGAGGAAAATATATAGGGGTGTAATAAAGATAATACGACTTCAGCTATACTTGGTGAGCACGTCTCTTGATTTATGCTGTTTTCAAAACCACAGTGATAACATTCTTGGAAGCAAACATAGTGAGGTCTTGTTATGCTGAATGTCACTCTGAAGACATATTCCAGTTGGCCAGAGCCTGTGGCTGCAGCTGTCTCTACTTCATTACACCACTTCTAGCACCTGCATCTTTAGGAAATAACTAAGATTTTCAGCTGACATCTTCTAGGAAGTTATTTATGCTGCAACTAAAAATTATTCAATCTGTATGCTAGAGGAGAGTGTTCTTTCATTAAGGGCAGCAACTGATGAGGAGAAAATGTGMCCTAATGATTAAAAAACCACTAATCTTCACCACCCTACACAGGAGAAAAAATGAGGACAAACTAATGTTAATTTAACAAGCAAAGTAAATGAAGTTCTGATACTTCTATGACCATTTTAGTTTATTATTAGCTTTCTATTTTTGGAGATTGTTAGAAATATCCAATTCCAATTTGTGAGCTAGTAATAAATATCCAAATATTATATATTATATTATATATATAATATATGTAGTATAGTATATATTATAGTAATAAATATCCAAATCCAATTTGTGAGCTAGTATATATCACACTGCTCTTTTTATTTAAATACAAGATAATAAATTAGAGATAGTGGACAGTCATACTTTAATTAAAGGTCTGCTTTCTTTTATTGTATGAATTCTTGAAAGAAACATTCTTTTCTGACTTTTCATAAATATAGAATTATGAAAGACTCCTCACTCTTTTCAAAAGAATATTCCCAGCTTTAAGAACATGAAGAGACCTACTGCTATCTGTGTCATACTTAAAATCAACAAAACTGTRAGAGRTGYTTGGGAGGAAAGTGYCTGGAGATTAGAGTGCTCTACTGACTTTGCAGATATGATGAAATGACATCCAACATGGAATGAAGCTATATTATATTCAATATTTTATAAATATTGGAGCAATTTTAGCAAGCATTTAAATTGATTTTAGTTCTTCACACTTTAATAAAATGGTCTTTAAAACACATGGTCTTAAAAAATCTTATTAGCAGAATTTCTTTATTCTGGATTACTACAACACAGGGTGATTTACCTTCTATGAATTTATTCTTAGTAAGAGAGAGAGAGAGGAGAGAGAGACTGGGTAAACTTGGAGGGGGGTAATATTACCTTTATATATATATATATATTTATTTTTTCCTACATTTATATTAATTTATTAAAAATAATTACTTTCWTTCCACTGAATCCCAGAGGACTTCCAGTAGAGAACACACTGCCCTGGTGTGCTGAGTCTCGGATTTTATCCAGGTAGGAATGCTTGGCTCCTCCTGCTGGGTGGATCCCAATGGGATGATTTAAATGGCCCATTAACAACTGATGCCTCCCTAGAAGTAAGATGGGTGGAGCCCACTTGCCTCCTCCTCCTGAAGTTAGAAGTGGTAAGCAGCGCAGAATTTTTTGATTCTTCTTTCTTAGAATCAGAATTTGTTTCCCACCAGACTTCATCTGCTGGATTTTATGTAAAAAATAATCAGTATCATAAATGTGAYAGACACTTCACATGTGGACTTAGGAGAAGATGTAATTAAAACCTTATTATGAAAAAAATTAGAAAAAAAATGGCACATGACTTTAGCAGAGCTATCTGCCTAAGCAGGGATACAGCAGCTCAAAATTTGCCTCAATTGCAAGTTATTAGTGATAAGGTTGAGCAAGAGCARCCTTCTGTTCTTAGTGCTGAAGAATGCTGAGACAAGCTTTAGCAAAATACTGAACACCCCATGAGGACATGCAAGGCAGATTCTCCCTGAGGTCAGGAGCAGCAAAGCTGTGAAGGTACTGATACAGAAGAGACAATCAGARGTGCTGAGCAGAACAAACCAAAGACCAGGTAAGACTTTTTTCAGCACAAAGCTGAAGTGCATTTTGCTGAGTAAGCCTGACAACATATAAGAAAAAATGTGTGTAACTGACATTTTATACTACAAAAGGCTGGTCCTACTTTTCCCACTTTTGCACAGCAAGGRCTTGTAGCATATCTCCCTAAAATGTGTGAAGATTCTTCCCTCAAATTTGCAGTGAAAGAGATATGACTACAGTCATTGGTATGGGTGAGAAGTATCAATCCCKACTTAATTATTTTCCTAGTTTTAATAGAATTGTTTTAACATAATTGATTTAATATTGATTCAAAAAATAGAGAACTACACTTGAAGTTATAGGTATTCGTACAGTGTAGTAAATATTTCTGATTAAGCTGAACTTAATTCCGACTCATTATTATTATTGTTATAATTTTAAATATATGATTAATTTTATTTGTATAAATTTATTTGGTTTGCCATCCTCGACCTTGAAGGACAAAGTTGTGTAAGGGCTTAATTACACCTGTATAATTGTCTAGACATAAACCAATAACAAATTCTGGGGCCAGGATTGGATCCAGCCACACCCAGGCTCCTCTCTGAGAAGGAGTTTAGAAAACAAGGGCATCCTTTCTGTACCTTGTGATTTGATGGGAAGGCTTCTCTAATAATCTTTGTCTGAAGGTTCAACTCTGCTCATGACTGTGACAACCTAGACTATTTTAAAATTACATAAATTGAAAATAGCATGGGATATTTTTCTTTGTTAAAATAAATCCACTGAAACATGCCAACTCCTTCAGTGTGTCCTCACATAGAAGCGGTGCTCCAGCCMTCTCATCWTCTTTTCTGGATCTATGTCTTTTTTATGCTGTGGGTTCCAGAGCTAGTTGGAATATTCCAAATTCATTTTCCCTAAAGCAGAGTAGAAGTGCAAACCTCAGAATTTAGTTATGAAACCAAGTTTAGATATTTTATGTTGTGGCAGAAATCTCTCTCTCTCCAGCCACCATGAGAGTCTTGAAAACTTAATCCAGYCTGTAGAGCTTTTCCTTCTTAGTTATGTTCTCTCATTTCCTGTACAGAAGCAGACAGTGAATACCTCTACTTGAGCAAGAGGAACAAAAGTAGAACTATAGAACTGTAAATATTACCTCAAAGACAATAACATTTTAAAAGCTTAAAAGTGGTGGATAATGCAATGTAGATCATGTGTACATTCTTTAAACAGATGTTTTTGTCCTTCTAAGCCCTTGTCTAATGAGAAAAATTTGAAGCATTTTAAGAAACTTACTTTGACATTAGTTTAGTATATACAGTTTGGAAGTACAGGTTTCTTTTAAAATTTCCAAGRTAATAACAAGAAGGAAGAGAAACATCAAGTGACTGCTGCAGATTATGATTACTTCTTGAAATTTGGAAATGCTTTATCAACTATTTGGAGGTTTAGCTGCTCAGAGGTTACAGAATTAGAGAAAGTACAGTCATGCTGCTACAAAGGATCTCTATAAGTTATAAGAAATCACAAGATGGAAATGATCAACAAAATTAGTTTACTCTAGGGATTATATACACGAAAGACAAACATCATAATCAAACACATAAACATTGTATGCATTGTTTAAGTGACGTATGAAGTAGTTAAATTCTGTTTGGCTTTGGWTAGGCCTCAGATGCAATATTATGACCAGTTTTGGTCTTCATGATTCAAGAAGGGTACAAACCAATTGGATTTAATCCAAAAGAAAATCTCAAGAATGGTTACAGGTCTAGAAAACATAACTTCTGAAGAAAAATTGAAGGAATTAGGCTTGTTTAGTCTAGAGGTGAGGAGACTAAAGGCAGCTATGACAGCAGGATATAGAAAGGTAAAAATAGAGATAAGAATAAGCAGTTTTCCATGTCCAGCATGAATAACRGCAAAGTAAAACAGAATTCAGTGAAGTCTAAACATTATTAAAAGTTTTCTAGCAGCAAAGCTATTTGAGCTCTATAACAGACTGTGAAAGGAGAGTCTTAATCAATGCCAACTTTTGTGGAAGAAAATAATAAAAACACTTTGTGRAATAATGTAGGTGCATTATATCTTTGAGTACAGAAATGAATTGCATAACTCCTTGTGATCGCCTCCAGCTCCATTGTTCATGATTACTTATTTTGCATTCTTTTTATAAGATATGATGTGGAACATATTTTAAACAACGTAGGTAGGATTGTGTGCGAAAAGCTCATCTTCACACCCAGAGAAGAGCACAGACAAACAGTTGCAGCTGGGGGAGCCAAGGCCAATCCTTGGGGCCAGCAGACCATGAAGGTCCATGTCCACAAATMTAGAGGAGTACAAAGGCCTAAAGTGGAAAGACAAAATAAAGGCTCAAGGAAGTGTCACAAAATCTGGGTACTTCCTAGAGCTGTCCCATGAGACCCTCAGCCCCCACGACCTGGTAGGAAACCGCTCAGGATGGTTGGTTCAATGTCAGAGCATCTTCTGGGATGAGAAGACTGTTGCTTGGGGGATGTAACATATGGCATGCAGGGGAAGAGTATTTTGTGTCATATAGGACTTTYTATGGAATATTTAAGGGATGAACCAAAGATGGGTAAATGGACTATTTTAGYTGATTTGGGGAGGAATAAATGCAGGGAAATTAAAGGATAAGTGTGGGAAACCAGGTTACCCCTTTGGGGGTCCCTGGAAGCTTGGGACCCCGAGGGTCTTGCGACAGAGCCAAAAGAGTCAAAAATATCTAGTCCTTTAATCTAACTCCCTGGAAATAACTGCCAGGTCTGAGAGGAGAGATGCAGACCATGTGGGTTTAATTACTATGATTATTGTTGTATTACAGAGTGAAAAAATAGAATTTTTAGATTTTACTATATGCATAGAGTGGGGCAAAGATGGAGGAATTTCGGTGTGTCTATCCTCCCTTTCCTGCTTCTTCTTCTCCTGCATCTTTGCAGAGGTGGTGGCCTTTTYTTGATTGGGTTGTGGTAAGATTTCACTGTCTGACATGGGTCATAGTTATTGGTACTTAAAGGAAAACATTGTTAATGTAGGTTAGATTATAAAAGTTCGGGTGCCATTGTAGGAGGGGCAGATTCTGCTTTTCTGGCTTCCTGGGAATATCACGYTCAACTGAGAAAACTTTTAGAGATAAGAAAAGAATAAACAACTCTTCAAAGCAGCTGCCTGGCTCTGGCTCTCTTTCGAACTCTATCATCAATTCTCAGGGTGCAAAAAACATCAAAAGAAAACCTGAGAGGTAAGGAGCCAAGATATGCCAGTCTTACATAAATGGTTACTGGTAGATATATTTATCTGGTAATTCTCTGGGCCTAATCAGTGTAGTCTGTCCCACCTCGTCCTTAAATCTCTTTTTAGCTATTTTCCTGGGTGAGGCCTCTGGATTTGTGTGTATGAGGGAATTTGGGTGCAGAAATTAGTCACACTGTGGGTTGGACGGTCCACATGCATGGGTTTAAGGACTGGAAAGACTGTACTTAATGAAACCAAATGACAGTGAGAGAGGTGAGACCATGAATGACAGGGGACCCTTGTCCCTGATCTGCCAGGAACTGGAATAARCCTGGGAGTCTGAGTGCATGATGACTAGTGAAGATCAAAATGGGCAAGCTAAAGAATAGGTGRAGTGGCTTGGGAGCTGGGATGTGATAGTCTCAAAGGTCAAGAGCATAGAAAGAGCTGTCTGTTCATGAATATCTGAGTCCCAGTTAGCTCTGTGTGCATGTGTGTGTATGTTCATATGTACTTAGGTATACAACAGTCTGTAACATCAGCTGGTGTGAGGCTGTGGACTCAGGGGAGACAGGGATCCAGGGTCAGCTCCAGGGCACACTGGGTAAACCCGGGGATCCACCTTGACATATCAATATATGGAGAAAGAAAGATAGATTTTCTCACTAGTGGAGCTTCATCCTGGTCAGTCTAARTGGAGGGTAGATGAGTCTCTTAGTGCTGTCTGTATTCATCAGGTGCTGAATAGGCCTGTGATCATGAACATGTCTGGCCAGCCATGTATTTATATATATATTTGGGATGTAAATGTGTATGTCTTATTTGTGTGAATGTACTTAGAAAGTATACATTGCCAACCTTGCTGTGGGTTGGAGTTGGGGTAATGGAGATACAAAATTCTCACCTTCATMAAGCTGCTGGATTTGACCCTTGACACCAGCAATGTTATTTCAGTTTACAGAGCTCAAATTGTGCTTCTGTCACTTGGTTATGTATGTTTTCTTGTCTGCTGTATTGATTAAAAACAAATAGATTTTCACTGTTAAGGTTTCTAAATATTTGCTTAAACTCCAGTGCTTCTTCCCTGACTGGTTATCCCTAGCACATTTGTTTTTGTCACATTCCCTGTTCCAACTTGACACCAGTGATCGTCTTTAGAATGTTGTGCAAGAATACTGACATTTCAGACTTTTGAATGACCTCTGTGCCTTCAGCACACACTATTACACAATCTCAATTTTATAGGTTCTTTGAGATTGTTGAAGGAATAATAGTCATAGCAGAAAACGGGCATCTATATTCCACAGGAATGATTCTAGAAAAAATTTATAGCAGTGGAAAAGAATTATTAATTCTGTTTATAAAAATCATAAACCTGTSCCATTTTTCTTACAGCTTTTGACCACTTTTTTGGTTTTATTGTTCTGGAGTATWTTCAAGTTTATTTTCAAGTTTAAAAATTTTGAATCACAGGTCATCCCTTATCTTTCTATCAAAGCATTCTGACCWCTTGCTCAGAAGTCAGTTTATATGTTACTTTTTTGACCATTTCTTCTATTTTTCTGTATATGGGAGTTTTTCACACCAAGAAGTTAAGCTAAATGGACCTGCAYAAGCACATGATATGTGGGCATACCATGGATTTTCACACCATGGATTTACATACAGTGGATTTCATCTATGTAAAAGAGTGCAGTTTTTTGAACTTTGTTCCATAATTTCACAGTTTTAATGAGAATCTTTAAATCATGCAAACCTTAACTCATTGCAGATTATTACTTTGAAACACACAAAAAAAAAGTGGTGACTTTTTTTTTGCTGGAGCACATGATTCCTGGTTGATAGAGTTTAAATTTTTTTCACTGAAATGTAGCAGATAGTAATACATTTTCAAAGTATTGTACGATGGCCAAACCCAAAACTGTCTCAGTACAATGACCTGACAGTTGGAGATGCTCCTCTCACTGCTTTTGCCCTCAGGGGTTTACTTATGTTTTCCYATTATAAACACTTTTCTGAAGACTAAATTCTTTGAAATGGAAGAAATGCCTGACTTGACATCAGACATATTTTTCCTGTACTTTGAAGATATAAAGTGCTGCATTGTGTGCATTCTTATTTATAGCTAATCTTAGACGTTTGCTACAAATCCCCTCTGCCCCTTCTCTTACAATTGCTTCACTTCAACCTCACTTTAGCTGCCACCCATACATCCCTTCATCTTATCCCTCTTCCACCACTTMCACTGCTTGCTGTGTCACTTTACTCATCTTCAATATCATCAGCCAACAAAGAAAAAAGCCAGGAAAATAAAACTAACTAATAAGGGAGCTGGAAAATATTATTGACATTTCTGTMTTTTATGTTAAATCTCTTGAGTCTTAACCTTTTATTTGTTTTATCTCTTTATAAACTGTTTGGGGTAAAGACTGTACTTTATACTTTGCTGATGTTTAGTGACAGCCTCTCTTTCAAGAGCAATGCCTAAGTATTTTTTATAACATAGGCTGTGACAGTATAGATGTTTTGACAGACATGAAAAACAGTGTTGCATTTTAATTGACTATAGATATTGCTTTGTCTAACAGAGAAAACAGATATTAAATTATCTATGAACTCACTGCTATTGTTATATTTTGTTCTTCTTGCTTACTTTTGCTTACTAGAGTTGATTGCCTACTTCATCAGGCTTTGTAACARGCCTAGTAAGGATTTTATACAGCTGAGGTTAGTGCTGAGCTGTAATGGATGGCTATTTCACTGCATTTCCTGCTTTTAATTCACATTGCATAAATAGTCATTACTATGACATCCAGGGTGTCAGCTTGGTATTATCCTAGTCTGCTGAAGATGTTGCTGACACTCTCACAGACTGTATAGAAAGGTAAGAATCAATAAAAAATGGAGATGCCAATTTCTATCTCTGTGCTCACTCTTGTACCACTCTAAGTGTCAATATAAAGACCTGGAGYAGTCTACCTGTAGTGTTGGAGATTAAAGAATAGGGGTTATCCTAGGAACTTCACATAGATTTTGAATGAGTAAATAACTTAGAAATTAATTTACTATGACTTGCTATTTTACTGTGTATAATGGTGATATTTGCTGTTTTACTGCTGGACATTCAGCCCTGAAACTAATTTTATGTAGAGATGTCTATGCAGCTGTGGGCTCATGAGGAAGAGGAGGTGGAAGATGGGAAATTATAGMTCTCCTGCAGGCTGTCATTTAAATTAGGACTTTGTCATTCATCAGAATCTGTTTGCCTTGTAATACAGTGTACTGGCAGCCCTACAGCATATAGGCATGTGTTCCCCAGAGAAACTTGKTCATGTCAGATGGCATTCACTAGAAGTTTGTTCATTTGAAGGCATCTCTTCCAGATATCTCCATGAGGTGTGCATGTGACAGATGTTATTCCTCCAGATCGTGACAGATCAAAGTGTCTGAACTGTAAGTAGACACAGGTCTTCAAACCCCTTCTTTTTGGCATGCCTGTTTCTCTATGCAACGTGTCATCACATATTTGATTTAAAAGAATAAAGAATAACAGCAATTGTTACTGAAGTTAGCAAGGCAAATCATATCTCGAAAGGAGTAAAGCACTACAGCAGACTCTGCAGCCTATTTCTGCTGATTTTTTCATATTGTTCCTTTAGAATCAACATGCTTTTACAATCATATATCGAAAGGGAGTAATATTCTTCTTTAAAATCTTGGTCTTTTGACCCTCACTTACCCAGGATGAACCAGAGAAGTGGATGCTTCAAGCCTGGAAGTGTTCAAGGATAGGCTGGATAGGGCTTTGAGACCCCTGGTCTAGTGAGTGGCATCCCTGCCCATGGCAAGGGAGGGATTGGAACTAGATGATCTTTAAGGTCTCTTCCTTAAAAGTTTTTATGATTCTATGATTTCTATGGATGCAAAAAAGGAAAATCCTAGAGCTTTTCAAATCACTGGATTTATTGTCACAATGCATGTGTAGTCAGTATTGAGTAAAACGTGTATTGGATCTTTTAAGGAGYGTTTGCAGGATTAAGAGATGAACTGGAAGCTCAGTCCTTACAGGTTTGCATGCTTTCAAATTGTCTTGAAGGGAAAGTCAAATGAAAAATCTCTTGCATCTCGCTTACTTCCTAAAAGTTTTAACCAAAAAAGGATTTAGTTATTTGATTAGATCTGGCAAAGTCAGAACCCAGCTATTCCTGGGTGCTGAACAGTTGCCCAAAAACTGAGGAGTTTTTCCTMTCTCCATATTGGTATAATTAATTAATTTACTGTCAGATTGCTCAAGACTAAGATGGTTGCTTACCGCAGTTATGACTTGGATTGATTTTAGCAATACATGGTTTGTACAATTAAAGCCTTTGTGTAGCTTCAAGTTATAGCCTGTTGTTTACATAAGAATAAGAACTGTATATATTCCATTCAGTAAACTTATTTGTGAAGGTCTCAGTGGTTTAGCCCTCTAATCCCATAGGAGAAATAAGGATGTAAGAATAGTCTATACTCCTAGATCATATTAAACAGTAGACCACATCATATAAATACCACAAATCTCAATTGAATCTCATTTTTACTTATGTTTTGGTTAAGGAATATTTTTGAATCTTTTAAGTACCTTTTATCCTAAATGAGTGCAAATATAAAACTTATAAATTGTACTGTTGTGTACATAGATGTCCTGACCCCTGCATGAAACAGACAGGATTTCTTTTTTACCTCTCTCTAAATGGTCTCTATTACTCTCATTACATGTATAATTGTGAAATGAGGGAAAAAGAAAAGAAGGAAGAATAATTTAAATAAGCCAACAAAAAAAGATACAAAAAAAGAGAAAATAAATATCTGACTCAAATAAAAAAAGTTCTTGTGCAATACATTCAAATATTGATATTAATGCAAGATTTAAACCAGTACTATGATAAAGTTTTTGRACCTATTTTCATTAATTTGTACATTTTATGTTCAAACTGAAACTGTATTCATATTTTTCAATGTTTTGAAACTATAAGTTAATTATTTTTGAAAATGCACCTCAATTGCATTTTTGTTTTTGTTAAGAAGCTATTTAAAGTCACTGACTAGGATATCAGGATATTAAATACTGTACAAATTAAAAACACAAACCAAGAAGTAGTGAAGAAAATGCATGAGAATTGTTCATGGTGCTTGGCAAACAATGGTTTCAGCAAAGTCAGAATTTTAATTCTATGAATACCTTTTGTATATATCAAGGCTGAAGAGAAGTTTAAGTGCACGGAAAGAAACAAAAAAAAAAAAAAAAAGAAACAAAAAACCCCCCAAAAAACAAAAAAAAGGAAAAGCTGTTTTAAAGGATGTTAAGTGCAGAATCCAGACACTATGAAGGACAACATCAAAGTAAGAAGTTGTGACTTCAATAAAGATAGAGCAAGTGGATGATGATGTAAATAGGAGGAGTTGGCTCTCTGGAAGTGATTGAAGATCTCTAGGCTGCTTAAATGACCTTGGCCACCAAATAGTTTGAAATCTATGCTGTAATTATGCTCTCTGTATCACCACAAGATAAATAATTTGAGAACTGTAAAGGGAATGGACAACTTTTTCAAMCTCTTAGGTTATAGAGAACTTTAACTAAAATTCTGCAGTTTCTGAGCAAGTATTCTATTAGGAAGGACTATGAAAGACAGGGTTAATACACCTGCTGCTACCTGTGAGAGAGAAAGAGAGAGAGTAAATGAGCATTTAGAACTTTCTTCCAAATAGGAAACCAGGACTGGGAGGAGTGGAAGTGGAGCTTCTTATTGGTCTCTTATAGAAATGAACAGCAGATGTAGGAGCTTTACTAAAGTGGTCTCAGGAGGTCTTGAGATGTGCCCAACCTTCATTTATGATAGTAGTGTCTATGTAAAGAGGACTTCTTTCTTCCACTGCGCCTGAAGTTCAGGAACAATCATAATGTTCTTAGGAATGTCAGGCTGCTACACTGGTTCTAGAGTAATTATCACTGTTTCCCATGCATACAAAATGTTCTTYGTGCCTCCAAGAATGGTCAGGTAAACTTAAAGGGAAGCTACTGGCTCTATTTAAACAATGAACAAGTTATTTCAAATATAGTAGAAGGYAAGCAAATCATTAAATTTTGTCTTTTCATAAACTTTTAAAATTAATTCACATGAAGAGATATTTGTCTTTCCTCATGTATACTCTCATTGATGTCAAGTGCAAGAGGTAGCAAAAGAGAAATAGTAGTTGAGATGGAAGCYGAAAAAGTAGAGGACATGTAAAACCACCGACAAAAAGATAAAGAATTGTGCAGCCACAAATTTAGTGATGAGGACCAAACCCCRCAATTAATAGTCATGTATCTAAGCCCAGTCCTGAATTATGCACTTGAATTCTACAATACATTTAGTTTTGGAAAGATCAGTGTTGGCTTACAGGTTTCTGGACCAATACAATGACGGTTTGTTGTCAAAACTTAATATTCTTTAAAGGATTTCTTACTCAGCTAAGGGAAACAATATGATGAAGCTTTACTTGCATGTGATTATTGCTAGAAGCTTTCATAATTTAGCAGCAAGGAAGAACTGTTGAGGCAGGGGGGAAGGGGAGGAAAAAAAAAAGAATAACAAATAAAGATCGTGGTACCTTACTGACAGGCTGGTTAGCAGGGTATACTGGGARGTAGGTACTAAGACCAAGTATCCCCAGCAAGAGCTTTCACTCTGATGTGGAAAGGAAATGGATGAAGAATTACTGGATTAGTATTTACTGGTGACTGAAGTAACTCTTGTATCCTGGGTCCAAGCAAATTTTGAAAACAGACTCTTAATAATCTCCTCAAATTATCTGTCTAGAAATGCAATACTTTTCTTTATATTTTTAAATATTGTTCTATTTACAAATTCAGTATTAATGCAATTTTATTTCACAGTCAGAGAGACCACGTAGCGTTTTATATTAATAAAATCATAATGACTGGAAAGTTGGTAGGTGATTTCTGTAACAACTCATTTCATAGTTCAATGTATTTGGTGATTTCATGCAATTGATATATAGTTTTTTAAGAATGTGCTCTAAAACTTATTCCTGAAATGACTCAACCTCTCCAATACATCTGCAAAAAACATCTTTACCCAGTCAACAAATGTTTGCCATTTTTCACATACTTTTAATAACGTAGTAAATATAAAAAGGAACAAGGAATAAAGCACTATAGCAGACTCTGCAGCCTATTTCTGCTGATTTTTTTCATATTATTCCTTTAGAATCAACATGCTTTTACAATGCAAGTATTCTTAGTCGTTTGTAGAGCCTTGCACTGACAACGACATGTTATTCTAATGCTAAATCAATGAAAAATTGGGTTTTATTTCTTGCTTTTTATCTTTTTTCCTCCCTTCTTCTTTCCCAATCCTGCTCCCCACTCCCAATCCTATAATTCTTCATTCATTTTTCTTTAGTGTTTAAGTAAGTGCCAGAGATTTGCTAAACATCACATGGTCTATTGCAAACAATATGTAGAGGACTTTGAAATATTTACATGCTGCGTTTTGAAAACCCTTTAATGCCTTGATAATGTGTACTTATTTGGTTGCATCTGGAAGAACATACACCAAGATCAAATAACTTCTTATTACAAATAAAGTTTTTACAGAAATCTAATGTCATTTATGGAGACATTCAGGAAAAGGTTATTTTTTGCAGTTTTTTTCAGCAGACTATAAGCCTGTCTCTCTGCAGGAAGCACATTGCTTCTCCACACCTCAGGCAAATATTTATATTCCACTGTAGTACATACTTGACATTGTTCATGTTAACCTTTACTTTTTTCCCTTGTAAAATGTTAGTGCAGGATATCTTAATCGCTGCTTATGCAATCTTATAAATTAAGAATAATGATTTACTCTTATTCTGTTCTCTAGAAGAAATATCATCAGAACTTTTACTTTGCTCCTTGTTTTGTCTGTCTTGGTGCCTTAAGTATAGAAGAAAGGGCAACCTGTCTTTGTTTTCTTGCTACTTCTTGTTTGAATTTGAATTCTTGGGTTTAGGAGGAGTTTGTGTTGATTCACTGAAGCACTTTCACAGTAGTTTTTCTTTAGAATTGAACATTTTCACAGGAAGTGATATTTCCTTTTCTAACTGTAAAGCATGTAATGTATATAATGCAAATCTAATTTATTGTCAAACATTTAGGTTAAAAATGAAGTATTTATCAGAGCAATTTCAGTCATCAGACACTGTGAAAACAGGTAATCCAAATTTGTAAGCAATCCTATACAATATGTCATTAAAAAATATATTGCAAACACAAGTGATTACAAACCAGATTAACTTTTTCAATAATAGATTATGTTTTGACTCAAATAAAATTAATGAAACCGTGTCACATGGTGTTCTTATAAGTAGGTTAGAGCAACATATTACCATAAGGTGACTCRAAACTGGCTGAAAGCCAGTAGGTAGTTATCAATGACTCATTGTTAAATTGGAGGGTGTTCAAATTTAGATCTTCACAGTTGTGTTTTAACCGTTTCTCGGTGATAATGCAATAGAGTATACTTTAAAAAAAACTACAGGGTATGATAGAGGTTAGAGGCATACCAAAGAGAGGTTAATTAGTTCACCATAAGGAAGGCAAAAGATGAGAAAATGTTTTTTTGAAGGACATAGTTCATGGAGAAAAGAAAAAGTTTCTATATTTAGATATGAATAGACACAACACTTAAAAATATCTGCATGATGGAGTGGAACTCAATATCAATAGAAAGTTGCTTAAAAGGTTCTTACAGAGAGGAAAGGATAATATGTTTACATACCCATAGTAGGTAAGAAGAAAAATAATGGATTTAAATTACCACAAGGAAGATCTGGGTTAGATATAACAAAAAAGAATTCAAACAGGAAAGCCAAGGGAATATTGGAATACATTGCCTGTGGAGACTGCAAAATTTCTACTACCTGGAGATTAGATTAAGATGGCTGAAACCACTCTCTGGCGTGTCTTGGCATTTCTTGGTGAGCCTGATGATTCTAGGAAGTATACTGTACAATGATGACRTGTAGTTGTGTTATATTTAGATTGCAAAATCAGAAACCTTTATTTTTGTTGTTAATATTTGGAAGAAAATAAAACTGTATGTTAAATTTTTGACAGGCCCAGTTTCTCAGTTTTCATTGTGTAACTATTGCTGAGGCCCTACACTCTTCCAGCCAGTTTTATGGAGCCCAATCTGACAGCTCATCTACAAGAGTTTAGGGTTTAGTTCCAACCCTAACTTAACTTACTGCTTAGTCTCCATTCTGACACTGTAAACAAGGGTAGCAATGGATACCAAATGTGACTGTGGTTTTGGTGAACTAGATATTGATTGAGACCCAGGCTTTAATGCAGGATGAGAAATAGTTAGAAGATAGTAACATATTTGTGTCACCACCACCATAGGATAGAACCATAACTGATAGTATTCCAAATCTTTTAGCAAAGCTTTTGAAATGCCTTTTTATCTAGTTTATGGGTTTTTGTTTATTCGTTTGGTTTTTTTTTGTTTTTTTTTTTAATTGCACTGCACAGAGTTGCTGTTGTGGTAAATTTCATAACTGTTAAATTATAGAAAATAGAGGAATGCTATCCAATTTAAGAGASTAGACAGTGCACACAGGTTGAAGGCTACACTCACAAGCAGATATTTAAAAGCAACATTTTMTATTGTAGTTTTGCTTTGGTATCTTTGTAGTAATGCTAAATAAAAGCTCAAAATTTATGTACAAAAGCTGCTAACAAAGTCTGTGGCTGGAAGCATGTCAATTTCAAGTTTCTGGTTATAATTTAAAAATATGTATCCCAGAAATCAAATATGTTGTTCATAACTGCCARTATTTTTTCTGCCTACAACTCCACTGACAACCTAGTACTTGAATGACACAAGAAGCTAGTCACATCATGCTTTAATATATTTTACACTAGGAAATTAAACTAATTTTTTATAGTATTTCCTTTTCAGTTGACAGTATATGTTGGCATACACATAGTAAGTGAAACAAGGAATTCTAGGAAAAAATATGGAATTAATCTTTTAAGCTTGACCTATGAGGGCTTACAAATAGTACTACTTGGCAAAAATCTCCTAACAGCTTTATTTCTGTCACAATTTATCATTTGTAGAACATGGAGTTTCATGCAGCAGTGGAGACTACTTCCTATTCAGAAGTACATTATTCCACGTCTGGTAATGATGAAATCGTGTATTCTACCTCCCTCTTTTCCAGGTGCAAACACTGTTAAATTTCTCATACCTGGTGATGTCAGAAGATACATATGTAATTATACAAAAWGAGATTTTAGCAACCAGAAAAGAACCTGTTTAATCTGTGGTAGCTGGAATGTCACAGAATCACAGAATGACAGAATGCCTGTGTTGGAAAAAACCTCAAATATCATGGGCAGGGATGTCACTTAATAATCAGGTTGTTCAAGCCCCCATCCGAATTCCCTTTGAACATTTCTAGGTAACCTGTGCCARTGCTTCACTGGCCTCTGAGTAAAAAATTTTTTCTTAAAGAATCTAATCTAAATCTGCCCTCTTTAAGTTTAAAACCAYTGCCCCTTGTCCTGTCACTAACTGTCTGTGTAAAAAGTCCTCTTCCTCCTTCTTATAAGGCACTTATAAGGTACCCCTTAAGGTACCAGAAGGCATCAGTGAGGTGTCCCTTCTCTTCTCCAGACTGAACAACCCCAGCTCTCTCTGTCTGTCTTCACAGGAGAGCAGCTTGGACCCTGATTATTCYCCTTCTCTGTGTATTTTCAAAGATTTTTTCCTCACCGATTTCAGAAGAGTCCTTCTTCTGTGCTCTGAGAGTGCACTAAAGAATTYGTATAAACTCCTGAAGATAGGAGCATTTCTTTCTCAGTCAAATACAGAGTATATAGAGTAAGTCACTTGTAAAATGAATTGGCTAAACTATGTAGAAAATTGGAAGTAAAAAGTTCCATAGGTTGACACGTCAGTTACTGGCTGACTTATCCCTTAAAGCAGCCAAAAATATTACAGAACTCTAGTCTTTAAAAAAACCCAACAAAACACCCAAAACCTAAACGTAATATTTTAAATTTTAGATTGCTCATGTACATAAATTTATCATTATAAACAACACTACCACTTGTTCCTGTTTTTATATTATTTTTCCATGAAGTTGTGGTTAAGTCATTAAATGATGAAGAACAAGAGGAGTAGAATAAAACAGTTGTCATTGAACCGTCATTGTCTGTCGTACAATTTGCAGGGTACACTGCTTAATTCAGATTATTTCTAGTTCAATCCTACAAACTGGATTCTGTGAGGAGAGAGAGCACAYTAGGTGAAGCTCTGAATCACATCTTCCAGTAATTTAATCCAAAATGAAAATAGTTTATGTACTTCAGCCCTGCTCTGTGCTATCAATCAAAACAGGTAGTATCCTGGAATTGTTCYGATGGTCAGCATATTTGTTTTGAAAATGCATTCCTGATTCTTACTAAAATACTATATAAAAAAGCTCTCAGTCATCRTAACTAAATAAAAATATTTGTCTTGAGTAATTTTGTGGATAAAGTTTGGAGTTTGTCTCTTAGTATTTGTCTGTGTTGAAAACAGACTGTTATATTCTGTCTTCTATTTACTGCTCCATATTTCTTCATTTTTTGCTTTTCCTTTACTTGCATTTGGTTAAGACATCAAAGAATTTCATTAAAAGGGAGACTGCATGTACATTTCTCTGTAAATGTTTCACTGACTTTCTCCAGGTTCTAGAACAGGAATAAATTGGATGTTTTTGGGCCACACAGGAAAATATCTTTAGTAGTTGGGATTTGTAGGAAATTTCTTGATATTTCTGTATATAATGTGATCAGTTGGTGCAACCTTCTGTCACCCGCTTTTTACCTGTGCAAAAAAAGAACAAAGGATAAGACAACCACTGAGAGAATGGGAGCAGTGAAAACTTTTCTAGGAGCAATGTAAAACCCCAGAGAATTTTAATGAGTAGGTTACATAGATCGAGTTTTCAAGCCAGGTTTTGTGATGTGGATTAACTATGGAGAAGTCTGGAAAGGGGGATCAAGAGGAACTGAAGGAATGGTTGGTAAGAAACACACATAGTCTTTGATAATGTGAAAGCAGTATCCAGAGTTTCCAGAGTAATCCAGTTTTGTAAATTATAACTGATGTAATTATTATTGTGATGAATCCAGCACATGTATGAACTGCTCTGCATGCCACAGGTTAACTTACCCTTACTTCAAAAGTGCACAAATACCCYAGTTTCCCTTCATAAACATGGTTACTCTATTTTCCTATTAATTCAAAGTGGTTTATGAGAAAAGCAGAAAAATCTGTGGTTAATAATTTTGTCTTCTTAAAATAAAACTAGTTACCTCAATAGACTTCACTGGAAACTGAATAAACATTTTTGAAAAAAAGGAAATCAAATCTGAAGTTCAAGGAAATGAGTGACCTTTTGGTGAAAYCAGTGCTTAGCAATGATCATCACAACCATCAGTTGCCTAGCTTGCTTTTTGAGTGTATCAAACCAGGGAAATTTTGAGCATTCTAGAAAAAGATAGGAAAAATTTGCTTCTTCCAAGAAGCAGAAAAGCTTAGATTAACATCTTGTAATATAACTAACACAGAGRTCATGATCAGATTGCTTGCTTCACTTGCCAAATCAAGATCTAAATGTCTCTGTGAGAAATATGAAATTCTTGTTTCCTTCCTATGCACCAAAAATTTTGGATGCAATTCCTTCTGACCAGAGAAATAATAAAACCAGAAACATCAAATTGAATAAGGCTACTTATGGAGATTTAAACATTTTAATTATACAATTTTTTGGTGATCTATCCCTTCTAATCAGAAATACTTTAAGTTTCTAGATTGTATCTAGGCAACTGTTTTTGATGAATAAGTGAACAACAATCAGTGAAATGAAATCAGATTTTTGGTAGGTTCTCTTATATCCATATACTCTTATGAAAGGTGCAAAGTAAAATTCAGTTACATCAATTTCTTATATTTTATATTTTTTATTTTCTATGAAATAGTAGATAATTCTTCAGCTTTTCTAACCCTTAGGTCATTGATTAGGTGTTTTTTCTTCAGAACTAATTTATATATAGGAAATCTGTAAGAGCTTCATACCTTTAGGATCACTGTTCCTCAGTCTGTTCTGGCTCAAAACTCGTCACTGTTTCTTAAGGGAAGACAGGGGATGATGTCACAATTCCTYGTAGGCTTTGCTTCTGTAGAGAAATGGTGAAAAACCATTATTGTTTGAAATTTGACCTGCACATAATTATAGGAAAATGCTGTCCACTAATTTAATTTTCTCAGTTTGCAAYGTAGGTACCTTAATACAGAAGAGGAAATAGGAATGATCTGATACTCTCTTCAGGATATTTGTGTATTAGCAGCCTGAAATATGGAAATCACATTATGGGGAGCTGGAAGGCTTTCAGTCAAACATTTCAACTTATAGATACTGTAACTTGAAATTCCAAATCATCTTTAGGTACTGCCATGAAATCCTTAGAAACATTAAACAAATGTTGCAGATGGTTGTCTACCTCACTGTTACTGACTTTATCTCAACTCAACAATCATCTCTGATGAGTAGCATCCTGCTGTGTGAAAMGACAGAATAGTTGGGATAACATATCTGCATAACTATATGCAAAACAGATTATGTCCAGTGTACTCACAATACAAAAGGTTCTTGGTAGTCAGTGCTTTGGTGCTTTGACAGGATGAAAACATTGCCCATGACTTCTGGACCCTTCCCTTCCCTTCCCTTCCCTTCCCTTCCCTTCCCTTCCCTTCCCTTC
>CADDXX010000079.1:1604343-1621527 GCA_902810485.1 Alauda arvensis | reverse complement strand
TTATTTCTGCTTCATTTCTAAGCTATAAATGTAGATGTTCTTTTGAATTAAAGACTTCTATTGTCCCAGTGGCTGTTACTTATTTGTGAGTAGCATAATACTGCTGAAATTTTGATTACTCAGCAAGGTATTGGCAACACTGTTTATATTTAATTTTTTTACTTGGAACATGGCCTCAAATGACCACCTAACTTCTCAACCTGACAGTAAAATATGCCAAAGTAACCACATAYCTGACAGATATACCTTTCTAAGAGRCAGTTGATATTTGGTGATCCATATTCAAGAGTTTTTTKCCTGAATATTGGAAAATTAAACTTAAATCATATTACTAATTCCTTTGCATATTAYTGCATCATGGAAAGATTTAAAGGCATGTTATTGTGTACTCAACTCTTATAAAACTTGTATAGCAGAAAGTTATGGAATATAAAACAGCTTTTGTAGTTCCTAGGAAGCAGTCTGGAAGCTTTGTAAACACTGAAACCTAAGTTAAAACCAAAGTGATCCTGTTTAGTACTGCAGGGTACTTATCAATTACATATGCAAACAGAAAATGTTTCTTACAGAACTTGCCTCTAAATGAGCTTCTGTTTCTGTCTGAAAACTATATCTTTGTAAGCTTCAGTAYTGCAGAAATCAGAGAGAGTAAGCTGATATTTTTTTGCTTAAATCATTAGTGTTTTAAGCTACTCTTACCTTTTGTCACCCCACCAGTTTTCTTTATCAACCAGCTCTTCATGTAAGGGGTCAGTTTTTCAGGGTCTGATTGTGAGGTTCTATTTCCTACCTCCCTCATTGTGTTTATAGTGAATGCACTGTTTGTGTATAGAGAGAGRACATCAGAAACTCCACAACTTACTGGAGTTTAGTCTATGAAGAGCTGATTGTAAACAAAAATGAGAAAAGACCAATTTGCTTTGCACAGGAATGCTGTGTGGTGGGTTGATGTGTTGTTTTTGGGGCTTTAAATACTCTTCTTGCAGTTTATTGCTGCTTTCTTGAGTATTCAAACAAACCATAAATACTATCTCTATGAGATGTGATGGCTCCTAAGTAGTCATATACATTTTCAGTTTCCGGTGTAATTATTTTAAATGGAAATAAGACTTATTATAATTAATCCTTTTTGCAGTCATGCTTACTTGGCTCAGCACACATGACCAAAAATAATCTAAATGCTTCAAAATGTAATACAAATCTAGTACAAAATAACCTAAATGCTTCAAAAAAGCTACTCTGTGCCCTGAATTGACAATAGACAGTGCTGAAAAGAAGGTGTATGGGCACATTTGGGGCACATCTCTAAATGACTTTGTCTCACTTAGTTCCAGACTGCTTCTGGCAGGGTGTAGTGTTGCTGACACAAAGAGCCCCTGTTTGGAAATAGAGTTGCAAAGAACTCACTTCAGAAAATTGTTATTTACTTCTTTTCTTTAAATATTTAAGGCTTAAATTCTAAGTCTCTTATTTTTATAATCAGAACATAAAGCTGTTCCTTTCCAGGCTTATTCATTCTGTGATTATGTGATTTTGTGATTCAGAAAATTAATAATTAAGTGAGCACTACTATCATTCAGCAAAGTAAGAGCTTTTAAAAATACTTGAGTCTTGTGGTATTTTGTGGATTCATTTATGTTTCTATTTGTTTAAGGTGATCACTGCTAGAGTATTGGAATGTTCATAATTCACTTAACATGATTTAGCTTTCCTAAGCAGCATACAGTTTCATACAATTTGGAACAAGTGTAAAGCCAGAATTTTCCCAGTTCTGATAACTTTCCCGTAATATTGAAGTCTATTTTGTAGTTTCCCTAAGTCTTTAGCTACTCAGGAGGAAACAGAAGGATTCCATCATCTGATTCCCTCTGGAGGCTGCCTCTTCATCAACTGTGCAGCAGGCCTTAGATGGCATTATTCTGACAAAAGGCATTTGAGGTGCTAAAGAACAGTTTACAAAATCCCTGTAAAAGACATATTCCCTCTCTGTAATCTTCCTCTTTAACATGGATGAGWCAAAATGCACCTTGCTTCTGTATATGTACCTTCTAAAGGGGACATATGAGGCACAGCTGTACTGCAAAAGAGATCTGTGTAGCCTCTGGTCTGCTTCAGAGCTTTCATGCACCATGCTGGGGGCATGTCACGAGTTGGATAAAACAGTTTGGGCAAGCAAGAGCTGCCTGGTCTTCACCCCTCTCTTCTTCAAGCACTTTCCAACTCACAAGGCTGCTCTCTGCTCATGTGCTGCATATGCACGCCAGAACTGCTCTCTGCAGGCTCAGAAAGCAGTGACTTCCTGGCAAGCAGCAGTCCTCAGGATAACTCCATCAGGACATGCCTTACAGCACATTCAGCAGGCCTGGGAATTGCAGAATTTTCTTAAGATGCATTAGAAACATGCAATAATTACATACACAGAGGGGTATTTCCATATTTTTCCTCCACAATACTTTATTTCTATTGATTAAGTTTCTAGCAAGCTTTCATAGTTTCTGCAGGCTGCCTTTGGAAGAGGTGCATTTTTATGCATGGATGTTGCAGTAAGTGATACTCAAAAAGCTGGAAGATTCCATGGACTTTTCATTGTAAAATCTCTATTATAAGCAGAATTAAATTTACCTTAATCTGCTAAATCCAGATACAGTTCACCAAAAAATAGACAATCAACAGAGATCACAGATATCTCAACACATCTAGAAACTGCCTTTTAGATTATGCTTTTAGCAAAATTCAAAATGTATATGTCCCCTGTGTCCTAGTCCTCAAGAGTTCACAATTTCTKCAGAGAAGCATCTGGTCCTTTCTGAGGAAAGAAATTACAGATAAATTTTATAAAATAGCTTAATTTGTCTCAGATTAAGCTATAGCTCTTAATATATCCAGTATACAGTTTCAACAGTGACTGGTTATATATTTCAAAGTGTTTATTAACAACAAAAGTCCATTCGAAAAGCTAAGAGAACACCATTTTTTCAGCAAATGATCTCTGTTTTGAATTAAAATATACACACAAATATATAAATACATGTGTAGAGAAACAGCAAACACTTTTCTAATGTGAAAGATAAAGCTTTATTTTTTTAAGACAATGAACTTGAGAAGATTCCATAATTTAACTAAAGGGTATATTATGATTATGTGGGAATAGTGATGTCTGAATTTCCCCAAAATAGGTTGCTAATCTGAAAGATATGCACAGYTGGACAAGATGTAAAACAAATGATCATAATAGAGACAACAGGAGTAAAATAGAATATATTAATAGTCATGAAAACAGACATGCCAGAAATGTCTGGTGATTCCAGGCATCTGAGAGAAATAGGAAAAACAACAAGCTAAGAAAAGTTTCTTTTGCATGCCATGTAAAGGGAGCTTTACCATTCTGGTATATATTTCATATACATTCAAAACATCAGCCCACATAAGTCTACTATTTGCCTTGGAAGAGAAAATGTTACTGGCAAATAAAAGGGGCTTGGGTTTGGAGGTTTTTTTGTTTGGTTGGGGTTTTGAGGGATTTTTAAGCATATTTTTTTTTTCATTCTAAGCACTCTTTATAAAGCCAAAACAAAAGATCTTAGCATCACAGAGACTGAAAAAAAAGATTTATTAGCTTATCTCAGTGTCAACAAAAAGATAATGAAGAACCTTTTAACTGTTTCCTTTTCTTCTGTAATTAAAAGAGAAGTCTAAATGTGGCATATCTCTATCAAAAAAGTGAAAAAAGATTCTGACAGATGTGATCTGGGACTTCCTTTTAACCTTTGATTGCTTAGCTATTTCTTTGAACTCATTCCTGCTGCAGGTAGTGAAAGCTGAAGGCATGTTATTTTAGTTATTCTTTCTTCCCAAACAGGAAATCGTTCTTTCACAATGTGCATTTTTTATCATCTGATTTATAGCTTTTGTTTGCTTTACTGTTCTGTCCTTCTTTCTTCCTAGGAAAAAATATCTCATGCATACCTTTGTCTAAGTTGTTTCCTACTCTTTACAAGATCTGTAAAGCTTATTTTGGAAAAAAAAAAATTCAGACTTCAATGAAATGAATGTAAGTTAAATATTCAGATGATCATATTCTTATTTCATCTTTGAAATAGCTCTCCTTAATTAGAAGAGTTTTTAGTGTATTGTTGTTTTAGTTTCTTGTTACTTTTTTTTTCCATTGACAAGATAGTATAAATACTTATTCTCAGGAAGGAACAGAGAAGAATCTTTGAAAATTGTATTTGTTTACTCATTTCATGCATTACTTTGTGTCACAAAAGAGAACACGGCCCATTATTTCATTACAAAAACCTCTCCAATTTTTACCCTATTGAAAACAATCCCTTAGCTACAACAAATCCCACTAAAGCCTGCAAGAAATGAAATTAACAGTATTATCACAACATAAAGGGGATAAAGTGCAAAGGTGTAGAAATTGAAATGATTTTATGATAAAGGAGGCTGTGGTTTTGTGTGTATTTTCTATATACCCTGTCTTTTACTATATTTTTAAAGTGATGTAAAAACCATTCTTTTAAACAGTAATCTAATAACTATGCTCCTTCTTTTTAGTATCTCTGTATTGTATCATATCTGAGGTTTTATGCAATGACTGTGAAATGTATTTAGCATTGTCTGAATTCTGTAATGTGTTGGGCAAGATATTACAATAGATACAGAAAATTTAGCTCTGGCACAGATACATTTGTTTTATGAAAACCTAATGTAAATTAGAGAAATTATCTGTAATATAAATGTACAGGTTAAGCAAATTATTTTTCTCATTGGGGTCAAACTTGCCTGTTCTCAGAAGAAATGCATATTTATGGCTATGTGTCTATAGCCTGCATTTGATTGCTCCCAAGTTATCTGAAAAAAACTAACCTCAAAATAACATAATGGGCATTTTAAAACATTTGCTATTGACTATGATTTTGGAGAAGCAACTATGCTAAATAAGTCTCTGGTCAATGAGAACTTGGTGTGTTAAACAACAATATAACAGCAGATGTAGAATAAAGGCCAGRAGGCTGAAATATTTTGGCTACTGCCTCTTCCTTGGTAACAGGAAATGAACAGCTCATGGCATAATCTGTCATAATATTTCTTTGTCATTCTTTGCCTGACTCGGGCATGAATTCAGTAAGTTCTCTTGAAACATTCATATTCCACCATCTAGGTTTCAATGTTTCTTTTGCACAAGCAATGCTTTTGTACTGACTTACCAAAGGCAAATATTTTCTTTGGGACTTGAATRTTTTGTAATTGTTTTTGCAGCGTTTCTATACTTTAGCATGAATTTAAGAACTCTTTGAAAATTGTGGTTTACATTTAATCTTTATGAACTACATAAAGATAAGATAAAGAAAAATTAAAGAAAAAAAGCTTCAGTTTATCCTCAGAACCTTTTTGAAAAGATTCATTCTTTTTCTCACAAGGAAATAATTGCATCTGTTTAAAATAAATAGTACTTGCTTATTTTCCTCAATATTTTATTTTCTACCAATTCACCAACAATTTTACATGTTCTTATAACAGGTCTTTCAAACAAAATAGTTTTCCACAGAATATATTCTTACAGTGAATGAAATTACAATTTTTGCCCACATTGAGTACTTGAAGAAGGTATTACCTAACAGAAATGTAGCAAAATTCATAATAAGAAATATGCAGGGAAATTTTCAAGAAGAACCTCCTGAAAGGAGGATGTAATACTTTTTAATTGATCATAGCCAGTAATATTAGTACAATGCTCTTGGATATCCCCATGAGTTAAGAGACAGACAGCCTTTTTTGACCCATTTGCTTGTTTTTTCTTGGTCATTGTACATGTTTGGTTTTTTTTCCAAGCAGTACTAAAACACATTTGGTAAAGATGCCACTTCTACTACAATTAAACAATAATAATGGAATGTCCTATTGATTTATTCTGCCATTTTCCATTTAATGGGGAAGAAATTGTTCCAGTTGGATGTCTCTTTCTGCCTAGGGACGAATCTTTGGTCTGTCAAAAGCTGACGTTAGGTTATGTATCATTAGTCACGACAGACTGAAGCATTATGATGCAAAACTTTTTTTATAAATTTCAGAGTTGCATTGTCACTGCGCAAATTTTTGCCTCAAATACTTTTCATTACAATAGGTTTAGAGGAGGATTTCTGGGGGTTTTTTGGGTCAAATTCAATGCCAAGTGCTTGGTACCACAATCAAGAGTCAGTAATGTGCTGGGCATTATACTGTGTGTGTTCAGTCAAGGCACAACCTTTGGCAGAAGTATCTTTGAAGATTCTGTCTTTCCATTTGCGTTGAAGCCCCTACCATCTTGCCATAATGCAAAAAAAAAAAAAAAAAAGAAGAATATTTACAAATGTGTCTGGACAGCAGATCTTTTCAGGAGAATCTAAAGATAACTGGTTAATTCTGTTAGTTTGGCTAGAAAGACAAACAGTTGGCAGAGACTTACATGTACTACTGGCTGTAGAAATCACAAACAGCTTTGACTTTCCCAAAGGTTTTTTTAAAACAACTTTTCTGTATTATCCACACAGTAATTTATCCCACMGGTAAAACAAGTGATGTATCCTGGCATTGAGCAACCTTCTCTTTGTAAAAGTATATGATGTTTGCATGGCTCTTTCCATATCTCATTTTACAGAAAAAGTCTGCATTGATATTCTGATTAGGAGATGATGGCCACAATTTCTGCTGGAGAGACCTTAGTAGCTCCTGCCTTGCTTTGCAACTACTATTAAGAGCCTTAATAAAACCTTTTACAGTTACCACTAGATGCTTTTATATAGGGCAAAGTTTCATTTTATGTTGCTCAAAGAAGAATGTTGCCAAACTGTCAGAAACTCCAGGGCTTGTACTCAGTGTCTCTTTTTGATCAGTCAAAAGGACTTGACCATATCACTGCAGAGTGGTATATAGCATGGTGGTGGATAAAGTATTTTTTAAAGGTCTGATAGAACTTTCTAAAATCTTCCCTGCTAATAAAAGCTTTTCTCCTTCTCATCACTTTTTATGACTTATAACTAGTGTTTCCTGTTAAGCAGAATAAAAAGCAGATAATTTGTTTGCCAGTTTTCTGGGGTTTTTATCCAAACTCTGCTTAGAWTAGACATACAGTTCAGCAACAGTCATAAATGGACCTATCATCATCCAGTTCAGATATTTTATAAAGATACTGCATTACCAAATTTGTTTCTCAGACTCTTCTGTTCTGCTTCAATGTTTTTTATTTGATTTGGGAATTGAGTTGTAGCAGCAATAATCTTAGTTCATAATTATTACAATATGCCATTTTGAATAATGCAAGTCAAAGCTTTTATTGGATTCAGAAATATTCTCTATTTGGGCAGGAAATAACACCCAGTATCTCATTAGTCTATGACAAATAATCACCATCAAATATGACTGTGACAATTCTGATGTTATAAGCATCAGCTGAGTTACAACAAAATAACAATTACAATGCCAGTGTCTGAATCTTGGTAGTTCCTATGCCATCCTGTATCGTTTTAGCAATCTGGGACAGTGCTGATTGCTTTACATGCTAAAATTACTGAAGGAATTGAGATCTGTAGTGGGGTTTGAATATTAGGAACAGACAGGGTATAATTATACCTTATAACACCAAAGAAAACCTCGTAGAAAAGGTTATTTAATGTCTAACTAAAAACTTTAGGAACCCTTTCAAGATATTTTGTGGATGCTCAGTTTTTTAATTGAATAACTTTGATTGCTAGAATACCTCTATCAGTTCATTCAAATGGAACATTGTTAATAATTTTATGCTGCTTTTCTTGACTACATATTTCTCTCAAGAATWATTCCTCAATGAAATAGAATTTTGTCAAAAGCCACATACTTATTTAGAAATATTTCAAATAAATTTTGTCAAAAAGAGTACTTGCAAACTTTTTCTGCAAAGTCAGCAATTTTCAATTTTGAAGAAAATATAAATTGAGAAAGAATCAGCATAAATGCTTTTGCATACACATGGGAATGCCAGCATCACATAAATTTAAGAATGAGCCATTTACGTACAACTTTTTCCCTCAGTCACTCATACAGAACCTAGGGCGTGTCCATGGCAAATACTTCCAAATCTAGTGGGAATGAGTAGAATCAAAAATGTGTTTAAAGGAAATATCACAAGCTGTATTTACAAAGTGTTTCTGTGTGTAACTATAACTTGTTGTTTGTTTAAATTTTCTTTATATAACTTTAAATGAAAGTCACTATTAGAAGCAAAAGTATTAAACTATTTGATAACTCATCTTTTTAAAACCTAATTCACAATTTAATGATAAATACATAATGTTGATTAAAATCTAATGGCAATGTCATGGTAAAAAAAAAAACAACCTAGAATTCTCAAAGCTCATACATACACACAAGGCTACTTGATGTATTGTTCCAATGTAATGTGCGTGAAATTTTTAAAGGCACATATATGTAGTATAATATATTAAAATTTAGCCAAAAGCAGTTTGTCATACAGGAGAAAAAAAAGGAATTAATTAAATCAAGCCACCTGCCTTACTCAGCTGGAGGTGAGAAAGGTCTCTTCAAGGCCTTGTGTCTGTTTTCACTTCCCTGATGGTTATTTTGTATTCTTTTTTACTGTACATGGTCATTTGATTTGGTTTTACTGATGTTAACTGTGATTTCTGTTGGCAACAACTATGTGCTCTAACCAATTTRCATTCACTTGGACAACAGCAACAAAAGTGTTTAGACCTGGAATGACTCACTGGCATAAAGTCATTGCCAGAATGGGAAGCTTTAGTAAATTATAGTGAGCTGATAATAACCTGCTAAATTTATAGCATCTCATCTATTCTGACTTTTCCTAAAGAAATTAGAACTGGGAACAAGGGATAGAAATTAAAACCAAATAAATTTAAATCAAAGAACCCATTCAAATATGTTGGTTCACTTTTTTTCAAAACTGCCACAATTTTCATGTGCTGATTTATAAGTCCAGGCAAGCTTCAATACTGTCACATCTTCAGGAAATTCTGGACTAGTCAGTTGCTTCATTTAATCAAACAGCAGAAAAAATATTAATATTAGAAACATATRAGGTTTTGATGGATTTAGAAGCAGGTACAAAGAAAGTAAACACATTTAAATTTTTCTCCCACACGTTAACTACATAAAATTGAAAGCTTAAAAGTCCATTCTGAGTGATTTCCCTGCAAGTAATGGTTTGACTCAGAATGTATGAATGGATGCACATCTRTAACAGAGAAATTAGATGTGTCACAGTCAGATATGAGGCCTGGAAGGCAATCATAGAGGGGTAGAAAGAGACAGTCACATAYGGAAGACGCTAGAACAGTCTGCAAAACTCAGTTGCAAATCTTACGTTTCTTTTCTTTTTTAAATGCTTCTAAATAAAACATGAATGTGGGAGATTCAAAACCCAGCTCTGAATCAAAGTTCTGTGTCCCAGAGTTATCATTAATGTGGAAGGATAATACAACTATGACAGTGTAAGAGATGTATATTTATATGCACTGCTCATGAAAATCCCAAACAACACTAATGGTGTTTTATTTGAGAGCCTTTGATGTTAATGAGAGATAGGCTTATGCCAAGTCTGGCACATCAAACTTTTGAATTGTATAAAGGCAGCAGCCACAGCAGCTTTGTTCTGCATGAAGGCTTATATGTTGAGAGGGAGATTGTGCTTACAGTTGTGAACAGTGTAAAAACATTTTCAGAGGCTGTAATGCTGTTTCATGTCAGCTATTTTTTAAACAGGGCTGTCCACCAGCTGAGAGTTTTCAAACTAGTGGGAAATGAAGCAATGGATTTCCTCCCTTCTTTTATACCAGACATTTTAGTTAGCTMTTTAGTTAGCCCCAAAAGTATTTGAAACTGTAATATTCTACTATCTACTTAGAAATGACAATTCCTAGCATTCATCTCATTTTGGTTTCATGTAGAAAATAAAATATCTTATACTTAAGTGTATATCCACCTTTGTTTTAAAGAGGAGGAAGTTAGATATGTGTTATATATGTGAAAACTTATAGATCTTATATATGTCTATATATCTATACATATGGTTTAAAATTGCAAATAATATAGTTTTGAAATGGACAAGATGAAATMATGAGAATTCAATATATAAATGTTTTGATGATTGTCCCAACCTAAAGAACTTCCATTTTCAGATCARTTTAAGTTTCTGAAAACTATGTTCAAAGTCATCATCATTTTACAGTCACCTAAATTTAGGTATCTAAAAATTAGCTGTCAGCACTCAGTAGTACACCATTTAACTGGAGAGTCTTTCACAGTGCTATCTGGAGACCAGAATTTCTGGCTACTGGAAATAAGAATATTCTGAAATCACTTACATTTTGATGTCAATCTTTACAGTTTAATGTAGAATCAGTTCTTGAAGAATGGAACTTTAATACTTCAGAATGTATCACCTAAAATAAAATTTTTAAAATGTTTAACGTTGCAAGGTTTTAGATGAAATGTTAAACAAAWGGCAATGAAGTTTTAAATTAAAGTATTGTTACATAAACATTTAAATTAAATGCAATTCCAGTATTGAATGTAATCATTGCAACTATCTTCCAAAACCAGAATTTTTTTACTAGCAAGGTAGTCAAAATACTCTGTGTTTTTGTTTTCTTCTTTTTTCCCCAAAATTTATGTTCTTTCAAACCCAAAATTTTCAGAAACCCTTTCGCCACTGAGCTCAATTTGATCCAGCCCTCAAATTTAAATTTCTATTCAGAGATGCTTTTCAGTCTCCCTAATAAAATTACTTTGATTGGGTGTTTTGTGTTTTTTCGTATTAATTAAAATTGAGAGACCCAGTGCACTTGTGTCTTAGGTAGAGAACTCTCTTCAGTCCTTACCTCATTGTAACATACATATTCTTCTRGGAAGAATTAGTAGAAGCAGGAAATCAGTTAGAATTTAGAATGGATAAATAAGATTTCCAATTAAATTCCTTTCCTAGAAATTCAGCTTTTATGAAAAAAAAATCTAGAAGTACTGCAGAGTAATTCAAATCACACTTTATGATAGTGAGCATGGTATAATGGTTAGATTAATGCTCATTTTTATCCCTGTTTGATTATTTATGTTAGGTCACTTGTTTAAGAACTGACAGTGCAAATTTCTTTTCTTGTTCCATCTCAAGTGGCTAAAAAGCCTACCTGATAGTGCTTGAGACTGAGMATTACTAATTTGGTGGTTTTATATGTATAGAGTACTTTGTACAAAAAAAAAGATGTTGAACTTATAAAGACAAATGTTAAAAACTTGAAGAGAACCATTATTGTTGAAATTTTCTTAGCATACTCAACCTCAGGGAAAATAAATTTTAGAAAATTTGAGCTCAAATGATAAAAACTTGTAAGGAATGAAAAAACTAAGGCAGTAGAGTTATAATGGTTTATGCAGGAAAAAAATTTAACTGCAAATTGAATCACTTGTTCCACCTATGAGAGAAGCTGATTCTTTTTAGAGTTCCTTGAGGCTGATTCTAACGAAAATTTTAGCATTAATAATGAATTACTAGTTTATCACCTTAAACTGTGTCTATTTCATGTAACTAAGGGGCCCAGTGTGGTAGCTTTCATATCTAGGAGAGGCTTGGTCTCTAGGCAAAGCAAAGTTAACTGTTGAGTCATGGTTAAGATTAAGTTTTAGACATTTTTGCTATAATTTTGTGAAATATCCTATTGATAGTTTACTTCTTGATCGTTAATATCCTCTTGATACCTTTCAATGGAAATCACGGCYTTACATTCTTCAAAAGGTAGTTCTGGCTTGGAACCAAAATATTCGGAGTTGAGAACTAGAAATACAGATTTAAATTCCATCATATCCAAAGACCCTWTTTTAAATGAATTCCTGTTGTTTTGTTTTGTTTGCTTTAATTGCAATGCTCTTCTATTTTCATTCTATTGCTGAGATAGATTTTTGTTATGTTATTCTGGATGTATCTAAGTCTCCTCATTCTTGTTTAATTCAGACAAGTTGTAAAGGTTCTAGGTAATTGCAAAAAAATTAATAATCCACACAGAATTTATTGCAAATTTGTCAGGGGCTTGAAATTTAATTTAAAAAATACATATATAACAAATACTAAACTTATTTTAATCAATATGTTCTTTTGCTCTTTTTGGCACACTGAAGAAAGAGTATCACTTACTATAGAGGATTATTTTACAAATTTATTTATTTAGTTCTATTTAATATTTGGTACTCTTTAAGAGAAACACCTACTGTGTAAGCATTTCTAAACAGGCCAAAGATCTCACCTCCATTTACACAACTCATAGTAAAATTCTTAAGGAATTTGACAGAAAAGCCATTCTAGATGGCTTTCCATTCTTCAGTAAATAAATTCTTTCCATGCTTTTATGAATACATACACCCCCCCCCCCATACACACACACAAATGAATCAGTGCTCTTCTTCCTGTTAATCAACCTCGTCCTTSATGTTCTCTGATTTATATTAATACTGGTCAGTAGTTTTGTGGCATTTGTTTAAGGACTTTTTGTTTCTTACTTCTGTTTAAAAAGGACATTTTAAAGGATATGGTGGAAAAAATTCTGATTTTAAACATATGTTATTGAGAGAAAAATATGAATGAATTGAGGGGAAAGAAGTCTGTTCATTGTATCAATACAAGAGAAAAAAACATAATGCCTACAAGTGCTGGAATTTTCAACAAAACTCCCATAAATACTTAAAGTTTTTTCTGAATCAGATAGCATGTATGTTTTTCCTGAGACTCATTTATCATTTAAAAATAATTTCTTGCAATGCCCCACTTTTGTCTTCGATGTGGGAGGGTCCTAAAAGTTGACTGGTGGAATAATCTACCTTGTCATATTTAATATGTTTTATATCAACTATAAGCATATTTAACATTTCCTCTCTGCCTTTCATATGAGTACTCAGCCTGCTCTGGCGCTTAATAAGGAGTGGGATCCTTCGAACAATTGGCTGAACTGGAAAGAAATAACAGGAAACTCTTGTTTTATAAACTGTTCCTCCTGGCAGAGGAATTCTGGCTTTGAGCAATTGAATGAAAAATTAGAAATGGTGTCTCACCAGTCCAAGCGCTGATGTGGGCAGATGCCCTTCAGGAGTGACAAGAAGTAGCAAATATTTCTTCCCTTTCCTGTCATATTATCCTCATGATGATATTTTTCATTGCTTTCCATACTGAGGCATGTAAACAGGATGGGTGGAGTGAATTGTAAAGTTGTTGTAATTTAGCACAGCTCATGTAATGGAGTGTTTTGGTCACTGCTGAAGTTATAGTGAAGGTCATGGAATAACTTTCTGGCAGAGTGACAGGAAAGATGTTGGGGGGTTCAGGGAATGATGGATGACAGACAGTGACTTCATTCCCTTCAGTTAAGGCATCTCTGGTGCATGTGCCTACACCTGAACTAGCACCCAGCTGAGAGAAATGGGTTAAATGGGATATTATCATACAAAGAATTCTTGTTTCAGGGTAAGATAAATTAACTCACACAAGCCCCCACTGGAGATAGCATGATTAACTCACATATATTCAGTTAACTGTGTGTCCAATTTGTGGTCTAGAAAATACTAAAACTCTTCTTCGCTTCCTTCTCTAACCTTCAGAAAAGGTCACAAAATCACTGCAACACTTCTGGGATGACAATGAAAGTAGAGTACTTGCAGGAACAGGATGGTCTATTCTGAAAGTAGAGTACTTGCAGGAACAGGATGGTCTATTCTGAAAGTAGAGTACTTGCAGGAACAGGATGGTCTGTACTGTCAGATTCTTTCCCAAGCAAGTTAACCATGTGTGGGCAAGTTAAACCATGGTCATTTTGTCTTGTAGCTCTCCTGCACTGAGGGGAGAAAAGGAGCTAATTTGTCCTCACCTTTCCACTTCATGGATTTTATAAGCATGAATGGCTGTATCTTTTAGATTGGCTTTTAGAGTCACAGCATGAAGTCATATGAGTTTTTGACACTGCAAGATGATACATCTCTTTGGAACTGAGGTTTTTGTTTGTTTGATTGATTGATTTTTGGGTTTTTTTTTTTTGACAGTTCTGTATAATGATAATATTCAGTAATTAATGAAAATGAATACTAGTTGCTAGCAAAACACATAGTGCTCTGCTTTTCTCTTTCTGTCTCCCAACCCTTGTCCCCTTGTTGGTCCCCATCTCTCTGYTCATCATGTGCCCCCTTTCCTCTTTCTCATCTGGAAGCAGTAATCTCAGGCCCAAGAGTTAATTTTAAGGAGATCTGATACAGACCAACTTGTTCACTTACACAGTTCTCCTGAGTTTAACTTGCTCCTCTCAGCTGGTTTTGACTGGAAACCAACAGAAACTACTAAAAACATGAGTGCTCCCCATCCCCAAAACCTCTTTATGAAAGTAATGTTTTGGACCTCTCTCTTTAAAATTTACAATTTCCTATGTATTCTACCCCAGGTGTGTATCTGATTTCCAAGCACAGACAAAGCCAAGTTTCTCCCTTGCAAGTTGCAGATTCCCAGGGAAGTAAATAGTAAAAATTAATTGCAGCACATATCCTTTCTTTTTCCTGTGATTTGCTTCTAATGCCTTTTCTTCTAAACCTGGGTTTCCTCTCCTATGTTTTTATTTTATTCTCTGAAGGGGTGCCCCAACATCAAATGTCACTGTTAATTGAAAATACAGTAAGTTAAACAGAAGAGGAGAATGCTCATCCATGTTCTCTGTGGATTCTTTTAACTGTTAGAATAATTTTTTGCATCTTTTCGCTCAAAATAAAAACTTGTGGTTCCTGCAGTGCAGATATTAGGGATAACAAGCAAGACAGGTAGCAATTCTCAAGTCCAAACACAGGTAGAACACTGGCTCTAGGGGTTGCATCTGCCAAGACATTAATACTGTGCCTTATGACATCCAAATTGTTATAGAATACAAATTTCTAAGAACTGTGACACTGGACTTGGAGTTATGATAATGTTTTTTTCTTCTAAGTATGTTGCAAACATAATTTTGTTTTTCCCAAAAAACATCTGTGAAATAGATAATAATTTTCTTCATTTTTGCAGAAACTCATGAAAACATTGCCAGAGCATAGAGGGAGTCAGTTTCATAGCTGGATGAGACAATGTTTTATTGCCATGCTTAGATCAGAATTTCCAAAAACTTCATGATCCTGAAAGAACCCCAGTCTAAATGCAGGATATGAAAAAGGATGTGGTATGTTCTAACACACACATACACACACACCCACCCCCATGCACACAGATACTTCTTGAGTATTACAGCAGGTCCCCATCGGACACAGAGGACTTAATTTGATCTCATCTGGCTTTGGGTCTGTTCCTGCCTATATGATGAATGAAAGGAAAAAAAAAAAGGAGCCTAAATGCCTAAATTTTATTTTTATGAATCACTATTTTTTTTTTTTGATCAAAATACCCAAAACATAACAAATTGAAAAACAAAACAAAACAAACAACAACAACAAAAACAACAAAACAAAAAAAGCCCAGATGATTTACTGGCACAGCAAATTATACCTGAAAGCTTGTAGCACCCACAGATTTCAGAGACAAGCACATATAAATTTATTTTTAAACAATATTTAAAATATAACATTTCACTGTAGAAAGAAAACCTAACACAATGACCATTTGTTTGAATAAATGCTCAAAGGAGATCAACTTCTAGCAGAGTTTCTTTGGTAAAAAAATAAAAAAGCCAACCAGTTCCATTCACAAATTCTTTACATTTCTTGCGAAAGAATTACCATTTCTAATTTCTGATGACTGTTGGGAAGCGGGTCAGATGCCCTATCTCCCTTGCTAGTGCTCTATCTTGCACGTACCAAGCTAATTACCCATCAGGGGTGAGCGCATTGAGCGCTGGGCTCTTTCCCAGGCTCCGCGCTGCTCCCTCGCGGTGTCGGCTGCCAGCCCATCAGCTGTTCCGGGGCCCCCGACAACAGCTGCCAGCAACTGCAAACATCCGGCCCCCACCGAGGGGCATAAAGAGCCGATTGATAGGAACAAACGTCAGGATGCACGGGAATGCCAGCACGGTTATAAATTAATTCTTTGAATTTTAATAGTCTTAAGGGAATGAGAGAGAAAGAAAAAGAAAGAAAAGGAAGGCAAAAAAAAAAAAAGAAGGAAGTTGATGTTGAGAGTGTGGTATATTGATATTTTGTTCCTGCTTTCCCCACGATGATTGCAGTGATTTTTTTACTAGAGTACTCTTGGATTTAATCCTTTCTGACCTTCATTTCCTATGGATCTCCTCTCACAAGTTTCTGCAATATTCTTATAAACTGCTAAGCCAAAAATCATTTGGCTCTAACACTGGGCTGATTGTTTTTTTGTCAAAGTATAGATAAACCCATTATTCTGCCTCCCAAGCATCAAGTGATGATAGATTAGATGGATGTGTTGGTTTTTCACGCCTATGAACTGATTTCCCTGCTAAACTGACTGTCTTGTTAAACTGCAATTTGTAATTCTTTAAAAATATCTTTGTGGTGGCTTATCTTCGTGATGGTGTTTGATCAGATGAGCATTGCTTTGTTGGGAAATGTCTCTCCTAAACTGAGTCACCAGTGTCAGATAAAACAGAATTTTTTAGTAAAATACTATTGCAGTCAATCTCACTTTTAAAAAATGAATATGAAAAGGATACATGTTAGAAAATATAAAAATGTTAGTTTCATGCTGTGAGATATGACTGAGGAGCTGTTTTGTGGCTCATGATCAGTCATTGTGACAAACTAGTTCTTCCTACAGCTAATGCAGCATTTCAAAATGGGTCACTATAAGCCTGGAATTCATGAATGGAGTATGTTCATACAGAGGAAAGCCACATTTAAATGGCTGCAATAGGAATTCCAATGAATAAATCTAAGACAATTCAGATCACAATTTTTTCTCCAGTGTCTGTGAGGACTCAGAAATAGGAACAACAGCATGAGCTTGTAATGGAATATCATCCTTAACTCTCAATTTCCTGGCAGTCATTCATCTGAGTCACAACTTTAACGGTGTTCACTTTCTGATTCCCCTTTCATGTGAATCCCCTAACTTGGGGTCTTTTTCTTTTCTTTTCTTTTCTTTTCTTTTCTTTTCTTTTCTTTTCTTTTCTTTTCTTTTCTTTTCTTTTCTTTTCTTTTCTTTTCTTTTCT